>VUQR01015784.1:0-34866 GCA_015108515.1 Hemichromis elongatus | reverse complement strand
GCTCACAAAAATTTTTTTTTTTTAAAAAATACCCCCCCCCCCCCCCCCGTGTCCTTATACCAAAAATCTATGCTAATAGCTACTTTGTTGGCTTTGCAGCAGGGTCATTTGTAGCACAGTCCTTGTGGATGCTATTTGGAGCGGGGAGGAGAAGCTTGAGTGCAGGCTGTTTATAGTGAAGGAGTGGATGAGCAATAATGGGACGGAAGAAGAGATGGACAGAGGCTGGTAATAAATAGTAACACTGGTTCTAGCTGACATGTCATATTTTTGCATTTAGCATCAACTCTTATCTTTAAAGTTTACAGAAACTTTCCCCATTTTTCAAAAATTTAATATTGATATTTCTGTTCCTATGTCAGCATCATAAAGGATAAATACAACACTAAATATCCAGTAATAAAAAGAGCAGGAACACACATGGATGCATCGCCACCAACCTCACGTTCTCACACACTTTTTGTTCATCTCTGCACCAACCGCTAGCAGCACGCCGCTGTATGGTTTCTGGCTCTGACCCACTTTATTTAGAGGTTTGTGACGTCACTCGCTAAAACTTTTCTTTTTTTTTTTCCCCCTCTCATCTCTCCAGAGGGTGTGCGCGTGCATCAAAACGATCCAGTTCCTAATACGTGTACGCGGATAGTTGTGTGTCCATTGTGGATACATTGTTACTGCAAGCGTTGCACACGATAGCTGACAGCGCAGCCACCTGGCCTGTACAGTCAGGTTCTAATTTTAGCATTCACAACCTCAAACAGAAACTGGCACTGTCTTCTTTGTCTTTTCCCTGCCACACTGACACAGGCTCGCTAACTGAACCACACACACACACACACACACACAGATTTGGGTCCTGGTGGAGAAATGTGGAGGTTTTCTTATGCCATGCCCCCACATGGCAGTTTCCTGTTTGTTCTCCAGGGTAATGAGCCGAGGGGGACACTTCCATTGACGTGATGTCGTCTCCCTTCTCTTCTGTCTGACTCTTTCTCTTTTTGGAGGTAGTTGAGATGAAGATCAAAGAGCTGGAAGATTAAATCCAGAGACTAGCAGAGGAGAAAGTAGGTGGAGAATATAGAATAAATGGCTTTCTTCCTTCCTCTGCAAGCGGAGATAAAATGGTTATAAACGGGGAAGGCTGAATGATTTGAGCTCTACCTCGTTTGTGCAAATATTTGTCTTTGGAATGAGCTGACATACTTTCTCATTTAATCCTGAGACGTTTGGTTTCCTTTTAATTCTTTTTAAGGTTAATTCTTAGTTTATAACTACTGAATAGGAGCATAAGCGTTTCATTAGCACGTCTTTAGTTAATAGTTATTTTTTGGCTGCAAAAACAGTACTTGAAATAAACTAGAAGCTGCATTCACACTGCGACATGCTGCATGTCTGCTTGTGATAATAGAGGTCTTTCTTTTTGTGCCTTGGTGTCATTGCTGGGAGGTCAGAGAAGGGTTTCTTTCTCACATGTCTTCCTTCTACCACTCAGGGCCAGTAAGATAAATGAGTCACTCCAACAAGAGAGCCCTTTAAACCGCTGGTTTGCATTACGCTGGTCCATCTCTGTTTCTTTACTGCACGTCAGTCTGTCTGCATCCCATCTCGCCGCTCGCTGCCGTTTCTTACAGCCCGTCTGTCTGCAGTTGTTTATTTTTCTGTGCGCTCGTGTCCGCGCCGGCCTGCCTTCGTCCTGCCTTCGTCCTGCACCGCTAATGACTTGCCTGCCTGCCTGTCAGTGGATCCACATGCTTTTCCTCGTGCTTAGTCAACAGCATGACTCAATACCCACAACAACTCGACACACCATCTTCATGCCGCAGTTCTCCCCTGCCACACTCCCACCCGAGCGCGCTCCGACATGCACGGCACACACCAGCTTATCATTTTCAAACATGTTGTTTTTATTAGCTTTTAAAGAAAAAGAGGTCTGACGCATTTTTAAAAAATACGTTTAAACGAGCACCCATTTCTTTTCCCTTCTTTTTCATTCCACACTTCTGCTGGTACATCTCAGTGGTGTATTATCTTCCTTTCTGATTACTATGCACAGCAGCACAGGTCTCGCATTCAGAGTTTGGAGTGGCCTGGCATGGGCTCCACTGCTGTAGCTGGCAGCATCGGCTGCGTATGTGTGTGTTTTTCTGCTTGGCGAGCAGATTGAGCCTCTTCGTCTCTTCCCCATTTGGAGCAGCTTGTTAACGGCCTGTGAGCTGCTGCGACAGAAGCGGAGCTATTCTCCACATGTATTTTGGCCCATGGCTACATGCAGGAGTTCCCTTTTCATCCATGTGCGATGTGGGGTTTTGTGAATGCGTTTGTTTCCAGAGCATTGTTTAACGTTTTGGTTCCTGACTTTGTCTCTTATATAGCTCGGGCTAATGCAACAGATGCCAGATGTATAAGGCCTCAGGAAGTAACACAGTAGCTGCTGTACACAGACTTGGTTTGCTTTAGTTTCCTGCTGACAGTAGTTGATCAAATAAAAATCAGTGTTGAATAAACAGAATAAAATGAATTTTTAAAAAACGACGGATGGAATCTTCAATAAACACGAATCATAAAGATTGATGCATCTTGCATCAGTCTGCATCTGTGTCTTGTATTCTTGAGGCTACATCAAAGGTGCTCAATCCCAGTCCTCCAGAGCTGCCGTCCTGCAGCTTTTAGATGCATCCTTGTTCCCACACACCTGAATCAAATGGATGTCTTGTTATCAGAGGTAACATCTGAAGAGGTAATCCAACCGTTTGATTCAGCTGTGTTGGAGCAGGGATGCATCTAAAAGCTGCAGGATGGTAGCTCTGAGGACCCTGGGCTACATAATTGCACAACTGCAGCTTTTTTCCCCTTCATTTCCTAATTTCCCCTTTCCTCCTGACAACACATCGGGTATACAAGGCAGAGAAACACCTCTGTTTGGATATGTTCTGTTTGTCTACCTGGAGAAAAAAGTAATATGCAATCTTCAGGTTAATCGACACGTCGACAGCATGTAATGGACTCTTTTGCACATGTGCTCAGTTTAATAATTACAGCTTTTCAAGGTGACGGTTTGTTTTTATGAAAGCCTGTGTCGGTGACAAACACTCCGTTGAGGCTACAGGGTGGATCTCACAGAGATGTAATCACAACGTCTCCCAGGTTGGCCCGAGCCACAGATTTTTAACAAATCAACATTATTTGAATTCCATAGAAATGAGTGCAGAGACCCACAGTCTTCTGGGAAAAAAAATAAAGTGGTGTGCTGTTGCTCTTCAAGCGCCTTGTCGTTTTTTAGGTTTGGCAGTGTCCTGTCCTGTTTGGCTTCATGTCCTTTGGCTTTTCCTGAAATTGCATTACTGTGTCTTGCGAAGAGACCACTAATTATGTTAGAACATCCTCCTGAACGGAAGCCATCAAGTCATTAAATAGTATGCACCACAAACCCTGTTATTTCCCTCCCTGTTAATGAACTCCTGTCCACTCGTGTCGTCCTGTCTGATGTTATTTAAAAATACAAACGTTTGCTGGAGTCATGTGTGAATACCAAGTGTCTGCGTTTTTATGTGTGGGTATTTAAATGCTTAACATTGTAATGACCTCGAATAAAACAACGTTTGCCTTGTTTATTATACGGTGTTGTTGTCCTTCTCTTGCACTCTTTAATTATTGGGAGTGCTGTTTTAAAGCAGGACATGAAATAAAAATAATAAGAGGTAATTTCCATAAATCACAATAGTCTCGCAGGGTTGATCTCATTTAATGGTCGCTGCCTTGTGTACAGATACGTGGACGCTACTGTTCTTAGTGCAGCTGTGAATATGTCAGCTGCTGCTTGAGGGAAACGGTGGAAACAAACACAAAAATAGAAGTAAAGGGGTTTTTATTAAAGCTGTCAAATCTGAAACAAGAAAGATGTCGAGAAAAAACTGGATTTCTGATATTTTGGTGCACTTTGAAAACCATCAAGGCCCAGAACCTTAGTTCCTGCTGGCCTTAACCGAGCCTCACGAGAGGAAAAATAGAAGTAAATGACTTTTATGGTTCCGACTGGATTTTTATATTTTGAAGTCGAAGCAGCTCTTTAGCTAATGCTGCAGCGGCACGATGGAAAACGCAGACCGGAGACTGCGCGATGAGCAAAACTGCGACAGGAACGATCTCGTTGCCTTTGAAGTGGTTGCTTTGAAAAATGAGATCGGGCTCATCGCCATGTTCGAACCGGCTTTGGTGCTTTTAGATTGTCTGCTGTTAGTTTGGGAGTGAATGGAGTCAAGTTGATAATTATAATGTATGTGATGACGCGGCGATTAACTGATGAACTGGCACAAATCGCAAATCTGTTGTTGTCTACGTTCACCGAAAAATTCACGTTAACTGCTTTCATTCAGAGTTCAGTCTGAAGCTCATGGGTTGCAAACAGCAGGTCGTCTTTAATGGTGTAGTTGGTGCAGGTTGGTGATGATAAAGGCGCTTGACCATCTATCCCCCATCAAAAGGGCAAAGATGAGTTGTGCTCGTTGGTGCAGACTGACTTGGGTTAAAAATAAAAAAAGAGTCTGCAGTTGTTTGCAAATCTGTCTGCAAGTGTTTGCAGTTGGTTCCAGCCGGAGCGTGACTGTTTGGAGACAGGCCGCCTCCCACCAGGTGACCTGTGCAGTCGCCTTGAGGTGGAGGGCAGGTTGATTGTGTTGCATAATCAGACTGTGGGTCGCTGCAACTACTTGCAGTATTTTAAGTTTTGGCACCAAAAAAAACCTTTCTGCATCAGTGGGGTTCACTGATTTTTATTTATTATTTTTATTCCCATTTATGTTGGTTTACTTGCTTGTTTGTTTGTTTTTTTTCTAGTTGCAAAAACTCCGACCGAGCCATAAGTCACACTTCAAGGATTAATCGGACAACACTATCAGACTAAAAGAAATGTCTGTGCCTCCGTAGCCCAGCTGTTGAAGGAACAATTTAAGCTCCTTCCATCCGTTACGCTAAAGGCTGAGAGAGAGCACACTGCGTCCTCATCTGGAAGCCTCCCACAGATGGTTCAGTGAGATCGGGAGGAGGGGAAACTGGTGTGGGAAAGCTAGAGGATGCAGTTTGGCATCGCAAAATGAAGCCATCAGTGCTTTTTAAAGGGAAAGAAGTAAAGCTCGACATCAGTTGAGGGGAGGAGCTGTGAGTGTGTGTGTGTGTGTGTGTGTGTGTGAGAGAGAAGTGTGCACGTTTCATTCAAACAGAATGAGCAAGCAGACGGCAAACAGCACATACGTATGAACTCGCAGGCACAAACAGCACGATGGCTTCCACAGTCGCCCTACTGAAGGATTTAAAAGTAATAATACTTGTTGTATTTTGATGCTTTATCACTTTGCTGAAGGCAGTTGATGTCTGTAACGTGTTAGACGAGTAACGCGTTACCATAAGATGAGAAAGCTTCACAGACACCGTGGAGACCTTCCTGCTCCGGATCATGATCTCAGTGACCTTGCTGATTAAAAGCTGATGTTTGCATATGAAAGAGAGAGATTTTCATTAAGTGACCATTGATGCTTTCTGACCTTACCCAAGCTCTTATTTTTGACCTTGCCTTTATAGAAACGAGCACTTCACCTGATCTACTCGTGTCCGTCAAAATTCATGAGGTTCTTGACATCATGAATATTCTGCGGTGTCGTGTGTGCGTCTACCTTTTATATGTACAAATGCAAGTCATGTCCTTATGTACAGCATATGAAACTGCCTTTAGTCTTTATGTATGTGTGCTGGTTATTTATTTGCACCTTGACAATCAGCAATAATAGGATGCAAGGCTGAATGTGTGAGCAGAATCGATGGACCGTTTGTGTCCTGGAGGCCTTCTCCGATTGATTTCTTATTCTGATGCAAAATTAGTGGAGTGGAGGAATGGAAGAAAAACATGGAAACATGGAAACAAGGTGCAGATGTTCTTCTTTTTTTGGTTGGGTCTATGTCGTTGTTGTTTTTTGTGCACTTTGCTAAGCTTTGGTGTGGTTTGCTGTAATCCAGCTTATGACACTTTATAGGTGAGCAGAGGACTGTAGACATATCTACGCTCTTAATTTCTACTAGGACACTACAATGATGATATTTGTCTTTTATTCATGAGTAGGGTCACTGGTGTTGAATTTGAGTACCAGAACACATCAAGGGCAGGAGCGTGTGTGTGTGTGTGTGTGTGTGTGTGTGTGTGTGTGGTAGCATCAAGTTTCTGGTTGGAGACTTGTGTGTATCTGCATGTGGTGTGAGGGGATAAAGTTGGTTGGTCCTTAGATTATGTGATGAGATCGCAACCAGACAAAGAGGAGGAAGTATGAGAGTAAGGGAAACATTGGAGGAGAAATGGAGGACAGCTGGGCCTTCATTTGGGGTAAGAAAGAGGATGAGGATGGTTTGTTTAGCCTAATAACGGTGGGCTAAATTAAACAAGACTAATTTCATAGAAAGTAGAACTAACTTGGGACTAGGAGAAGATTACATATTTAATTGTTTTAAACTTGAAGCCAGAGTAATGTGCATGTTATGGTCAGCTGGCAGTGTTGTCCTGTATTTGTAGAGTAATTCCAGAACTTTAACAATCTCTGCGTTTCTTGTTTTGCACCTTTTGTCCTGCAGCTGTACAAAGACAAAATTTAATACAGTCCACAGAGTAAATGCGTTCTGTGTTAAGGCATCAACTTGCCCGAGCGTCCTCGAGGCCTAAGCACATCAGCACTGTAGTCGTTCGTGTTGTTGTTAGAGCTTCAGGAGATGTGTAGGTGAGACGATAATGACTGCAGAAGGCTGGTGTGGCGTGACCCATGAATTACTGAGTAATTACCAACTCCAGCAGTAACCGCGCGGCCGCTTTTCTTCTCACCGTGTGAGTTTGTCTGCTTGTTTTGATGTTTGTTTGTCTGCAAGCGTTTGGAGCAAGTAATCAGATTCCTGTTCTGCGCATCAAAAGTCCCATTCATCTTGTGGCAGTGTGTATTTAATTTTAAACTTTGATCAGCTTTTGATCACTTTTTTCTCAGCGGTGTGTTTGTTGATGTTGCTTTCATTGTTTTTAACCTCACAGTGATGCAGCTAGTCACTAAATAATACATAGAACATTGGCTTTAATGTCCTGGGTGATCAATGAGTCGTTTACCTGGCCTTTAACCCCCGCAACCATCAACTCCTAGTCGTGCCTTTGTTTCTGCATAAAATAATTCACGCTTTTACTCGTTTCAGGATTGAAAAAACGTACCAGGAAGGCCTTTGGGATACGGAAGAAAGAGAAGGACAATGATTCCACGTAAGTCCTCTATTGTCTTGTTTGATCCAAGCACAGAGCTTATTAGTGCTTCACTATGATGCTGTGAAGTGGAGCTGAAGGCCGACCGAACGCTCAGGGGGGAAAAATGATATGTGACAGAAGGTTATGCAAATTTATGGAAAAAGGGTGAAGGAATTGTGGTCAGGAAGAACAATTACAGGATTAGTATTAAGTGCAGCTCTTGTCAAATACAAGAAATGCTAGAAAGCAGCTTCCTTTAATCATCCACGGCTCAAGGGTCTATCAGCCAATAATGAGTCACTGCTGAATACTGTATAGACTGTATAGACCACTTTATTGTATGTCACGTGTTAGTAAGGATCTCTAAAATAATACACAAGCTTGCAAAGCTTTGTGGTATTAATAACAGTTTGTAACCAACACAACACAGTCCAAGTGTTATGAACTAGCATGTCTGTGGAAGTGTGTCTGTGTTTATGTGAAAACCTTCTTCGTATCTGGATTAATGAGCAAAAGACTCATTTAAACTTTTATTTCCTTTTTTTGTTTGCACAGGGGGTCTCCGGACAGAGAGGGTGTAAGTATATAAAGCTGTTTTATGTATTTGTTAATTAGTGTTTATAAGCGACTGTGTCATAAATATGTGAGGCACATTGTTTTTGTGGTTTTTTTTCTTTTTCTGTTCTTTTCACCTGCCAGGAACCCCAAGAGGTTGAATCGGTACTGAGCTCAGCTTTTTAGACTAGACCACGCTCTAGAGAAGTGTAGTGTGTAGAGTTTAGACCGGTCATAGACATCACAGTATGTTCTTTAACTCATCAGTCAGATGCAAGCGCTGCTGTTTCATCTGTTCTTTGGCGGGCTCTCTAAGGAAGATGTGGGGTGGAGGGGGTTAGGGGAACAACCTCGAGTCATTTGGAGTTGTAAAGAAAGCTCAGTCTTGAATTCCTGTTCAGCTCCGTTGACTAACATTTAAAGAAATAACAGACAATTCGATGACTCGAGGCTAACGCATAGAGGGCAAAACGGTGACCGAAGCTCTGTGACTTAATCTGGAGTGGAGGTTCAAGGCTTTGGGTGAGATTAGTTGAAGCGTAGTTCCACTGTGTAGATATGTCATGTAGTTGCAGGCATGTTGTATTGTTTTTTTGTTAGGTGAGGTTTGCATCAAACTGTTTCTGTCTTCTCGCTCTCAGAAGAAGACGAATGGGGCCCCGAATGGCTTCTATGGAGATATCGACTGGGACAGATACGTAAGTAAAAACTTTTGGGCAGTAAAATAGCTTTGTAGGGCCAAACCAGGTGATTTCTGGTTTCACTTTCATATCGTAGCTCTTGTGTGTTGATTGGTGTTTTTATAAAGTCAGCATGCCGTTAACAGCTTTACAGATACGTTTATTGTCTGTAGATGGTTGCGTCGAGTCAGCGGATTTACATATGCGGGTTGTCTGTTTGTGTTGTGTTTTTTTACTACGCAGGAACGGCTACTGTTTGTCACAATCATTCAGACTCATTGTGTCTTGCAGAACTCTCCTGAGGTGGATGATGAAGGCTACAGTATCAGACCTGAAGATGAATTAGAAGAGGAAGATATCCTCGGCACAGTTTCTATATGTGGCAGTTTTTGTCTTAATATTCTCTGCAACATTATTAGGCATGCAAAAAAAAAAAAAAACGTGGACAATTTAATTCAGTTTTATTCCTACAGCGCCAAATCACAACAACAGTCGCCTCAAGGCGCTTTATATTGTAAGGTAGACCCTACAATAATACATACAGAGAAATGTGGTCCCTGGATTTCTCATCAACCTTAGGATGAAATGTTTTAAGAAAGGCTGTTTGTTTTCCTTGACATTTTGCTTCCACTTCCCACCAAAAAAACTCACTTCTTCTCTTCCGACGAGTCTGAGGAAGAAGAGGACCACAGGAAAAAATTCAAAATCAAGATCAAGCCCCTGCCGCCGGATCGTGTTGTGGAGGCACCTTCAGTCGATGAGCTCAAAGCCTCCATAGGCAACATAGCTCTGTCCGCATCTCCAATGGTGAGTAGATCTGATGTCCCTGGTCCGCCTCTGCTGGCTGTCATTAAGTAGTCTTGCATGCGCGCAGCATTTCTGATGCTCTTCTTTTTGTGGTTTAAACTGTGCATAAATGTAGCCGCGTGCACGTGTTGCTCACGTATCGCCTTTTCTACTGCACGATCCCGTGTGTGGTACCATATGTTGAGCTGCTACTGTGTTTCTCTACAAAATAAAGCCGCTTTAACCGGTATTGACCGACAGTGACATAAGGACACCACAAGGAGGACTGAAATCACATTTCATTCCTCTGTTATGATTTATAAATGACCTCTAATGTCATGTAATTGATTTCAAGTGCTTGTGATATAGTCTTGGTCAGACTTGGTCATAGTCACCGACCTCAGTGTTTGGAGTCATTTAACACAAGGCAGATGTCCTACCGCAACAGAAACCCTTTGACTAAGCACTGCTGCACAATAGCAGGGTGTGATGCTCTTATTTGAAGCGATGCAGCTCAGTTGAAGAGTGCAAATTCAAACTATCATCCTCTTTAGACAGCCCGTAATTAGCAAAGCCCCTGCCTTTCTAGCTGGGACCCATAACTTGAGTGTTTTCCAGTGAGGAGAGTTGGCTTGGGTATCTATCGTGAATTATTCAGGTAGGAAAGAGGGCACCTGTGTGCCAGTCTGCTGTGCATGGAGATTGCTTGTGGTCATTTGAGCCTCTAGGCCTTAATAATTGAGTCCAACTTCAGTGTGCTCACCCACCGACTGTTAACCTGATCAGGTGTGAATGATTTTTCACGCCGGTCACGTCTGTGTGAACGTGTATGAAGAGCTATGAGGAGGCCTGTGTTTTTGGTCCAAATGACTACCAACCACAGAGAACTGGAACGTTGCACACCTAAATTTCTTACCTTTTCTCAGTTTTTGATCATTTTAAATGGACTAATACTTCAGCGTGCACAAGCACTTTAAACACTATTCCTTCTTATTTTTTGATTCTACTCTTAAATAAGATAAATGTGAAGTGCGGCCCTAACGGTGTGTGTTTGGTCGTACGAGTGTTGGATGTTGAGGCGTTGCTGTTCACTTTGGTTCGAATCTGCATTACGTTTTCCTGGCCAGCACCTTTCCTTCATACCCACACACAGTTATTTTATGACTATAAATAAAATGATTTAAAAAGGAATATGGGCCATGTGTTAACTGAAAGAGTAAACACTGACTGTTGCATTGAGTTGTTTGGTGTGTCTGAACCTCATTAAGAAATCTATTACATGGGCGAGTATTGGTTAATGAACACCCCTAACACTGTCCCAGCTTTCTCTGCCTGTGGGTTTAGATCACTGCTCGCATTGGAAACAAAAAAGCTGCTATGCCAGTGTTGATGTGCCATTCCTTCTTTTTAATCTTTTCTAATTCTCTCTCTGTGCTGTCTCGATTTTGCTTTCTCTCTCATCTCATTGTTATTTGCTGCCTCAAATGACGCTAAACTCTGTAGAGGAGTCCGGTAAGCCTTTGCTTTGTACCCCTCCACCCCTTTAACTGTCCACCTTTTCATCTCTCCTGGCATTTACTACCTGCTGGAAATAGGCTAGCTACATTAAAAGGAAAATATTTATAGGGCCAGAGGCTGCTTTGTGATTTCTCTGTGGCTGTAGCCACTCTTCATGGCAGTGCCGGGTTATTCTCAGCCTTTTCATGCCACACGCACGATGATTTGGCTGCCAAAGTATTTGGACTACACGAGCCTTCGTCTTTTAAGGTGTTTCTGCTGACCGAGATTTCTTAAATCTGGTTTTAATTAGTTCCTGAGTGTTAAGCACGCAGTCCTCAGTCCAAACAATTAGGTTGCAAGCAGTAGAGGAGGCCAGCAAAAGGTCAACGATGGAGTTCAAATGAGCTAAAAAAAAACGAGATCTCACGTTACATTTGATTCCAACGTCTGATATGTTCATACCGACCGGACACAAACATCTTACTTTTCATAGTTTTGGCAAAAACTAAGAATTTCTCTCTAGCTTAGCACCAAAAGCAAAGAAGCAATATTTTCTTTTTGATTCTTGAACATTTTCACATTTCAAATAGAAAACAATTTTGTACCTTTAAAGGCTAAAAGGTCATAGCATGAGGGTCGGAGCACTTCCTGCTGTGCTTCCTGTTTACATGCAGCAAAGCAGCAGCGGTTGGTTATGGCAAGCAACACTGAGCCGTGTCCTTCACTAGTGTATCCAATCAAAGGTCTCCTTTCTAGGAGCGTTTCCCACCCACTGTTGCATCACTTTAATCACTCGCGGCTCACTGCACAACTGGATCAGACACGAGAGTGAGGGATGGAGGGAGAGATGGCTGATGCGAGGTGGACATAACACAGACAGATGGAGAGGTTTCAGTTCAAATTAAAGATGCCAAGGGGGCAGATGGGAGTCTCCAAGGGACAATATAAAGAAACTTTAAAAGATTAGTTGGCAAAATGATGGTTTTTGAGGAGAGCGATTAGAATAGATGGATGTAAAGCGAGCCCATTTGAGTAACTATATTTTGTGCTTGAACATCCTGGGTTACTAGGATTACTTTAAAGAAGTCATTCTTACTTTTTCCCTATTTTCTATTTTATATCACACACACAGCTGCTTGAGCTTATTAATAATAAAATCTGAGACAGGTGAGCTTTTTTTTTAATGCCTGGGTAACAACCACATCCCAAAATTTGACCAACCAGGCCAAAAATTCTTCTTATCCTGACGATGTCTCCTTTACTGATTTGTCACTCTCTGATCAGGTGTCTCTTCTCTCTTCCTTTTTGCCGGTCACAGAGACGTAGCCCGGTAAGTGGCTTCTTCTTCCTTTGCTCTGGGGTTAGACTAAATGTACCGTGTGCCGCATGTCTACTTGTTCCTTTTCTCCTTGTCCTCGGGGTCAGTCCAATGAGGGGAAATCTGTAAGGGGGTTAACAATGAAAATGTTTCCTACAGTGAATTTAATTAACATCACAAATATTTTTAGCTTTTCAAGATCAGCGATATGCTTGCGTACTTGTTTTGGGTTTTTTTTTTTGCCTTGATTGGGGACAAAAATGTAGACTTTGGACAGCTGGACCCTTTGATGTCTTACTTCAGTCGCTCCCCATCGTGTCTTCTCATCTGGTCCCGTCTTCTCCCTGCCTTTTCTCTCCTTATCTGCCCCTTTGCCTTTTGTTGGCCTCTCACATCCTGCTTGTGGTGACTTCATACATATTTGCTCTTAGACTTTGGATCACAGCTGAGAAGGCACTAATGTTTATGCTGTCCCATGAACACAACTGGTCTCTTTTTCTTTTTTTTTTGTACGGCAATCACATCAAGTACTAAGTATGATATCTTACATCTTCAACAGGATGTTTGGAAACCCTTTAAAGACTTTAATGGCATAAACACTGCTCACAGGATATTTGACTCCCTGCAGAACTAGTTTGCCACTTTTAGACGGTATTATTGTTGACGTTATTTTTGTTATTTTTATCTCGCTTTTAAGACTGGGTGACTGGACAACTATCAATGATAGGCTGAGCCTTTCACCGGTCGTTTTTATAAGAGCGATTTATTTATTTGTTTATTTATTTGCCTATGAGTAAGTTAGCTTCAACCAACATTATTAGCAAAGAGAAGCAGTCAACAGAAAAATATAATAGGGCTGTTTTAACAGCGCCCTCTTCCAGCTGCCAGCAAATGCGCCCTCCTCAGAGTGCGCCCAAATACAGCAGCGATTTATTTACTCAGACTCATAAGAGAAAGAAAGCGGTAGCCTAGAAGCTGGTGATAGCCTCGCGTACTCAGCTGCGTGGTTGACACATACATGCTCATGCAAGTTAGTCGTGTTTGAGTCCTTTGCTCGCACTAACATCTGCACAAGCGGCACACCACTGCAGTTACATCCTCAGGTTTACCTCTCAATCCAGTTTTAAGCCAAAGAAATCCCAGATCGGCAACTTTTTATATTTTTTTTGGCAATTAGTTTTTCCATGTTTGATCGTCTTCTGTGTTCTAAACACGCAAATCAGTCAGTGCATGATTACACTGCTCCGCCTGTCAAAAGGTCACCTGCACGAATACATCGCCCATCGTCATTTATTGGACTGACGAATGCCTGTTTGACAAATTCTTGCATATCGCCCGAACTTCCTCCCTGTGTCATCTCTCTATAGCAGAGGTAGAACGGTGAGTGCGTGTAAGTCATGCCTGCTCATGTGAAGTATAACTGAGTGTAGTCTGATCAGATTTAGTTGAAGTTCATCTTCCGACCTTCACGTCTGAGCAGACTTCGTCTTTGCTCTGTTCAAACTCACTGGGAATTTTCAGTTTCAGAAAGAAAAGAATAAGACGGCTAAGAACAGTTGTTTTGGTTTTGCTAGAAGTCCTCATACATTTATGGAATAATGTTGGATCCAAATTTGATAACAATTTTGGATTTCCTGTCTTTGACTTTTTACGTTTCCACGTCGTTTCTTTCCATGTTACAGGGATTGAAAAGGAACACGTCCAGTAAGTATCAGTTTTACCGCACCTCAGGTCAAGCTCACTTTCTAAAAATGATAAATTAGGAGGATGTGATGTAAGATTGATGTGGGATGAATGCATCTCATTTTGGGTGGAGGTGAAGAGATTGCCAGACCGAGACGTGTCGTCCCTCCTGCACCCACTGTGGCCCCCACACCAGCTCCAGCACCGCCGCCTCCCAGGTGTGTATCTCAGTCCTGACTGTTTGTGTCGCTGCTCATCCTTTCTCCTTCAGTCCTGAAAAGCTTTGTGCAGCTGATCTTTATTTTACCTTTTTGCTAGTTCCACAACACGTTCGCTTTGATTATACGTAGTTTTTAGACTGCTGTAACTTCTCTTCATGTTTTAGTCATGGATGTTGGTAACAAGAAGCACAATCGCTGCATCATCATGCATAAAATGTCTACATTTGGAAACGGCATCATACATGGATGAGGTTTTTGTTATCTTAAATATATTCTATGCTTATCATCTACATGGAGACTTAAAATAGCTTGGTAAGGGGAATTCTCTTTGGGTTGAACTTTATGCTTTTGAGCTTTGCAATCTCGTTGAATAATTCCAGACAAAAACTGCAAAACCTAAAGCCAGACAGTCCTGTAGTGAATCTGCAGACCTGCCACTGCATCTGCACAAAATCTCCCTGCTGTGCAAACCTGGGTACTGCAGGTTCAGCAAGAGGTTAAAATATGGTTTAGTGGTTTTCATATCTATTGCGCTAGAAAATACGAGCGAATGTGAATATGAGGTATCTGTATTTTCTGCAGATGCGAGTGAGCTACAGTCACTGCTTGCAAACACTTAAGCGTGACATCCTGTTTCTCAACCTTTCTCTAATGCCAAAAGACAAATGGTAACAGTCAGTTATTTTCATTCTGCCCCAAAAATCATCCCAAAAGCTTTTCTCGTCATTCTTTCTGTTGTTGTTTATGCTCAGAAAGCCTTTGGTTTGCAAGCGTTGTGCCAACACTTTGAAAGTGACACATTTGTAGTGTTGTTGGGAAGATTTGAGCGGAAGGGGAAACTGCATCCTGATCAGATGACATAAGATGCAACCAGACGATGGCCTCTCTGACTGTTGTAGCTTGTAACTGTTTGCTCAAATAACTACTAACGGCTTCTTCTGTGTTGTCCTTTTTTTTTCTGTCTCAGCATTCAGCAAACACCAGTCTCTGAAGACACCATAGCCTTATTTGGGCCTCCTTTAGAAACAGCCTTTGGAGAACAGAAAGCTGAAGGTAACCCCCCCTCCCTCTGTGTCTTTGTCTGTATTGACTCTTTGAATATGTTTCTGTTGATGCTGTTTATGTTAGCAGTACGATGAAAAACACACAAACACACACTTGTTGTCTGTGTAAGGCTTCCAGCTAGTTTTGGATGCACTCCGCTTGTGTGTGTGTCGAGGTTATGGTTGACAGCAGTCCTCTGAGGTCGTGCTCTTTTGCACAGTGAAACGTGTTCGTATGCAGATTCTGCTGTCACCTGCTCACATCCAGCCCTGCAGGATTTTATGATGCAGAGTGTGGATGAGCTCTTGGCGCTTACGCAACTGCCATGTCAGGCATAAGGAACATCAGCTTGACACAAATTCCCTTCACATTAATTCAGACAAGTAGAAAAGCTCTGCGTCTGGCGCTTTGAACCTGGTAATGTTGTACTTTCTTTCCAGTAAATACTAGTTTGGTTAAGATCCTCTTAAGGTCAGTTAGAAATTCTCCGTGTAATGTGATGCAATTCGGTAGCTCCAGATATACCGTGAAGTTGAATTGTCATCTTTGTAAAACTGCTGGAATAGTGTAGACGGGATTTGTTGCAGGTTTGTTACATCACACTGCATTCATCCTTTCTTTAGCTTATTAGCTGGTGTTTGTTTTGTTTTTTTCACATGTCTTTTTTTAATATGCATTCATAAAATTACAGTTTTGTCGCTAAGGCTGGAAGTCTGTTTTCTCTAGTTTAATATTTTACTGACATTAACATCTCACACAAACACCCCCAAAGGATCACAAGCCCTTAAGTGTTTCGCTGCTAACGCCCTTCACGATGGCCTTTTCTGTCCCCTCCTGAACTTAGTGGTTCTATCTGAGTGTGACGTGTGGGGGACTCCTGTGTCAGAGCCCGAATCCTCTTTGACGAGATCCTTTCCCACAGGAAGTAAGTCGTGCAATTCCCTCCATACTACGCCGCACTTCCCCGTCCCTGTGAAATTAACACAGATGGATCAGCTCACCTCATCATCCCGAGACATCTGCAGACTGACCTGGTCAAACAGCTGTGTGCCCATAATGCTCTCCTCCCCGTTCTAAACAGCCATCGTAGCCCGTTTCATTTCACCAATCATTTCACCAGCACGTGATTCAGCGTCGGTTGTGACACGAGAGACGTTCAGTACGCTTCTCTCATTGGGCACCAACCCCTGCCTCCCTCGCTGCTGCCTCACCCTTGCATTTGGCATGATGGTGACTGAATGTTCTGTGTTGCATGGTGAGACGATTCCCCCTCATGTTGTCATATTTGGAAAACCATGGTGGTGCCTGTCATTCATATATCCAAACTTTCATCTTGTGTTGGCTTATTTTCTTTATTCTTGTGAGCTATTTTTTTTTCCTTTGTTGTCTATTGCGCCTTGAGTCAGATTGAATGCAGCCCATCATAAGTTGCAGCGATTTGAAACAGTCACTGTACAAATCTGAGTCGGCTCTTACGTAATTGTTCCATTCATTGTTGAACTTGCGATATACTTGCAGCTCCACCTCCACTTCCACCCAAGAATGTCCCAGCTTCTCCACCAAATACAAGCCCTCCGTCTCCAGATGATGCTGGTAAGAATCTGCTCATGTACTTCTGCCTCCCGTTAAATCACCTCAGACTGACACAAGCTTTTAACTTTGACCTCAGTCGTCTGACAAAGTTAGCACCAGAAGATCAAGATAAACAGTCTCCGTGATGTTTCATCTCCTTGCTGAGCACATCTGCTCACCCCTCATCTCTGTTTCAGAAGTGTCTGCAGACACCTCGGCCAGGAAGCCTTCAATAGCCGACTTGGACAACATTTTTGGACCGGAGCAGGCCCCCCCTGCCAGCGAGGACGTAGCGGACTCGTGGGTCTGCTTCAGTGAAGAAGCTCAGCTGCCTCCACCACAGGACCCTGCACCTCCACTCCCCTCTTCCCCACCTCCTCCAGAAGAACCAGCACCTCCATTACCAGCCTCCCCTCCTCCACCTGTGCTTCATGCCCCGCCCTTACCTACATCACCACCTCCTTCGGAAGACTTTGCACCACCTCTGCCTACTTCCCCTCCCCCAAAAGATGACGTTGTTCCCCCTCTACCAACGTCCCCACCTCCCTCAGAGGAACAAGTCGTTCCTTCTGTCCGTTCAGGTCCTCCCACTCCCGAAGCCCAAAACCCTCCCACGCTCGCCACCTCTCCGTCTCCTGCAACAAAGGAGGTTTCATCTCCTCCTGTTTCCTCCCCTCCTCCTCTTAGTTCACCTCCAAGTGTCCCACCAGCACCCACCCCCAAAATAAGCACCCCTCCCGGGGTGACGCCTGCTTCGGGGGAGCCTGCAGCACGCTCCGTCCTGCCGCCCCTTGTCCTCTGTCAAGAAGAGAAGCCCAACAATTCAAGCACCGCCCATCCCAAAGAGGATGAAGGCGAAACCTCACCCAAAGAAGCAACCCAAGGCAGTAGAAGTACACCTCCGCCACCACCTCCTCCAACATACCGCGCAGTGGTTTCCTCACCAGGTCCCACATCTGGGGCCGGCGGCACGAATAGCGGTGAGTGGTTCAAGTTTCTCAACTAATATATTTGATGGATAAAAATATCCTAAAACTTAATTCAGAACATGGTTCACAAGAAATGCTCCCACTAGAAAAAAACCCGACACATCGTCACCTGATCACCGTACAGCTCACTTAGGTACTAATTTGATTGGTGTCATTGCAAACACACACTGACGTTGTTGTGAGTTGAGAATAGCCAGTATGTCAGCAGTGCACCCCGCTCAGGTTTTCTTTCAGCTGATTGCACCACTTTGGTTGAAACTTGCATCAAAGGAACAGTTATTCTGCATGCTCTTCCTGGAAAAAGAGGTCATGTTTTGGCCCAGATTTATGTACAATAGCATTTTGCCCTAGAGCATGTGACGTTACCAGGGCCTGTTTCTTTTGATTAACTTCTATTTAAAATTAGACTTGGTTAGAATATTTTTTATTACTTTTATTGCATTATTAGTGGCTTTTTTTTTCTTTTTTTTGAGGTTTTCACTTTTTGACCAGCCCTCGAGCTGTCCAATATGTGAGACACGTGGACAAAGACAGCAGGGTGGGGTTTTTTGTTTTGTTTTTTAGGTTAATTGTACTGAGCCAGTGTCCAAATAAACTGGATGTAACTATGTGGTGAAAGGAGAGATCTTGGAACAAGGAATAAAACCGATCGAATTTACTCTGGAAATGTGTGAACAGCTGAGTGGAATCATTTTTCCAGTTCTGTCAGTGGCAAACGCGACGCGAGAGAAAGATGCGTGATCTTCATCCTCTGTGGAGGATATAAGGTGTGTGGTAGATTGCGACCGCGGTCCTGTACCTGGTACTCTGTTCTTAAGTAAAGACTTGTTCCTCGCTGAAGATGAACTGTCCGCTGTCCTGTTGTTCACCAGTTTTCCAAACTGAATTTGTCATTTAACCTCCTAAGACCCGAGCTCTTCCATGGCAGGTATTTATAGCTTCTTCTTCTTCTTTCTGTTTCTCAGAAAAATGAGATCTACATATGAGGACATTTGTTTTAAATTCCTATAAAACAGTGGCAGTATAATGTCCTTATAAGTGGATATCAGGCCTTGGAAAGCAAGATTTAGTATTTTGGTCTAGACGACGTATGTGGGCGCCAGGCCCTAGGAGGTTAAATGAAACACGTTTGTTTTTTTTGTGCGCCGCCTCAGGTTCCTCTTCACCCGTACGTCCTGCCACACCGTCGTCAGTCAACCCCACCCCACCTCCGCCTCCACCTCGTCCCCCTTCACGACCCAAACTTCCTCCAGGGAAACCTAGTGTAGGCGATGCGGTAAGATCTTATTTTGTTGTTGTTGTCTTTGTTTGAGCTTGTCGTTTTGTCACTCTTACATGTCTCATTTCTTTGTTTCTAATTTAGGGATTCAGGCACTATTTACTTGACCTTTGACTCAAGGAAGAATTGGCAAAAGCATAATCATTGTGTCAACTATGTTTTTCCTTCCCGTCTCTCGTCTCTTCTCCTTTATGTCCGTTCAGAATCGCCCGTTCAGCCCACCGATCCACTCGGCCAGCCCTCCTCCTATTGCTCCGTTGGCGAGAGCTGAGAGCACCTCCTCCATCTCCTCCACCAACTCGATGAGTGCCGCCACCACTCCTACTGTGGGCAAGGAGCTCTCTGTGTCTGTAACAGGTGTGTGAACCATCACTGCAGCTCGTCTCCTGATGGATTTGGTGGGGGTGGGGGGGTCACAGAGGCTAGAAGTCGCATCTTCTCTGGTTATATTATAAATTTGAGATGCATTTTATGAACTGGCCCTGTCCTTCGTTTGCATCTAGCGTTTGTGTGCATCTCTGTATTTGCTCATTTTATTGGTTTTAGTTCTTTTTTTCCTGGGAATGGCAGCAGTTTCTCCACCTTTGATGTTTTACAGCATCCAATTATCATAGACGGAAACCTCCAACAAACATGTAAACGATCGTTTTCTCTTTACATTTCTATTTATTGATAATGAATTAATTACACATAAAGATAAGGTAATGAGTTCTGAACTATAGATAGATTTAAGTTAACACGCAAACACAGGGAAATTCATTTTCATGCTTACACATGCAGGGTATGAGTAGGAGGTGAGAATATGAATCAGGCTGTTAATTTTACACAGCAAACCATCGTTTAATGAATTATTTCCACTCCTTGATCTAACTTTAGAGTCAGTTTTAAAGGACCCCGCGTGCAGAGTGTTTAGTGGATAATGTCAAATCTCAGTAGACTGTAACACAGCTGAGTCATAATACTAAAAAAAATAAATACACATTCTGGAGGCAGCAGTTATGTAAAAGCAGAATCTAGTCACTGATTGGAGGGACACACTGAATAAATGACTCTTAGATTTTAACAGAGGTCTCTGTCACAGCCCCTTAAATCAATCATTATTCTTTGTGCGTGAAAACACTCTCGGAAACTGTTTATTATGAAATATTAGAGATTGCCCCTTTAAAGTTTCACCACTTTTAATTTTGCATTTTCCTCATTATGTTTATCATAATTTAATATATTTATGGGGTTTTCCATTCCCCATTTGAATCTAATGTGCATCACATTTTTCGTTGACTTTCATGGTTTGATTTGATTTCTGTTTGTGTTTTGCTGTTTGTCTCTTTGGCTCGTCAGAAGATGATGTATATGTAGACAAACTTCCCACCTTTGAGAGACACTTTGATTCGTTTGCAGGTAGGGTTAAGTACGCCCACCCCACCCCCCCTCCTCCTCCTCCTCCGCGTGGGGACAGGGGGGCGGGTTAGGTAAGGGTTTGGTGAGTGCTTGTTTTGTGAGTTTTGGGATGCTCTTTACCCGGAGCGCAGTGCACAAAGAAGGGTAAAGGCCATCAGTGAGTGTTTGGTGCCTTTTTTTTTTTTTTTAGATGAAGGTCAACAGGTTTTTAAGCCTCGTGTCAGGCTTTAGAAGCACAGTGCTTACCAAATCATTTTTTTTACGCCTCCTTTTTTTTCACTCGTCTGCTTTATGATTCGTGCACAAATGTAGGGACACACCAGACATTCTTTTTTTTCTTTTCCTTTCAAATATGGCGTCATTTTTTCAGCGAAATCACCGATTTTCTACTTTTGTTTTATCCTTCCAGCTCATAGCTTCCCACGCATTTCTCAGCCATTGAATAATATAACAGTCTCTCATTTTATCTGCATATCTTTGTCATTTCTTCCGCGTCTTTCTCGCTGATTCTCTTGGATGTCACAGTAAAATCTGCCAAGGGAAAAAAGATGAAAGCTGTGGTGACACAAAAAGCTGAATCTACTGCATAGTACTCCCAAAAAAAGTGCCCCCCATCCTCCCCCCCCCGGCCCATCTGCCCACTTCTAAGACTTTTCTCTCTGTTTTATGACTGTGCACCAGTGACTGTCTCGCCATGTTCCCATGGCAACCTCCTGTCTCGTCTCTCGGCAACACACATTGTGCGTGCAGCGCGGTTGCTCCCGGATACCTTTACTCTCAGTTTGCAGCACAAGAGTGTGTTTGAGTGTTTGTGTGCCGTGTGCAGTTAGCATGTCTGAGGAGCTCCTTCATCTTGTGGGCCCGAGATGATCCATATTATCTCTTTTTTTTTCTTTTTTTTTCTTTTCTCCTCTCACATGCACTCAAACACACCACACACTTGTACCGTCAGATCAGTGCTTCCGCTCAGAGTCATTTGAAGTCTGGCGTGAGATTTAGGCCGACTTAGACGGGCAGCGGCTGCTTGGTATTCATGCCATCCTCAGTCTGCAACTGGAGTGCACGACACGGCCTCAAGTTCAGCCAATCTCTATCAGCCAGGCTCTAAAGCATCGGTCTGCTCCCACACTTGACCTCTGACACTCACCTTTCACACCTGTCGCCCACGCTCTCTTCAACATATTACCACCCCCCCCGCCTTCCCCATCCAAACACCTGCCCTTTTGTTCTTTTTGTGAAGCGGTGTGCTGCTCTCATCGTTCCATCACACGGCACTCTTAGTCCTCCTAGAGCCTCAGTCACAGGAGCCCACAGCCACAGTATGAAGAGGAACAAGCCTCCCCAGTTTTTTGTGGAATATTTGCAAAGTTTACAGTGTCAGTGTGACAAAAAAAGTACACAATTTTTCATCCTTCAGGCTTGTTGGAGTCCCATTAGAGCTGCGCCCAATGTTGGAAGCTGGAGTGCAAATCATTAGAAAAATATTTCAGCTCCAGTTAAAATGTTCTTATTCTTTTAAATGCATTAGGGGTGAAGAACGGATCCACCAGTGTAGTTTCCTTAACATGTAATTATTATGTTATTAAAAGGTCGGAAAATGAGCAGAAATATGGTTTAATTTGGTTTTAATTTACTTTTTAAGCCATTTATGTTTTTTTAGTTTTATCTCCAGGAACTGTTGTATGATGGTTACAAATTCTAATTGGGACTTTCTGAGTCTGTCCTTTTTGTCCTGTGTGCATGAAGGTGCTTCAGGTGTCTTTGTAAAGCGTACGGCACCTGAAACGTGGGGTGCAGCGTACCGCGCTTCCTCTGCAGACCATCTTCGTGCATGGCAGCCAGCTTCAGTCTGTTTCATAACTGAAGGCCTGTTGTAACACGAAGGTAGCTGCTGATGAAAGTTAGGGTCACTGAATTGGAATGTCGGCTTGTTTCTAATGTTTTGCTTTGGAGAAAACTTTGGCTCGCCATACACAAGCAACCCCACAAACGAAAACCCCCCACTGTGTACCACCCATCTTGTCACATGCTCCTCGGCCCGTTGTCCTCTTTCGCCTCCACCTCCACGTTTCACCTCACTGTGACGTGTAATAGACCTGCCATGTGAGACTCACGCTACTGTCCTTCTCTCCTTGCCCCTCTCACCCCTCTTCACCCACTTCCCCGCCTTTCATCCCTGTACCTCCTCCCTCCTCCTCGTCCTCCTTTCCCGACCCCGCTCCACCCCCTCCCCCCTCCCTCTACCCTCGACCCCTCACAGAGAATGACCAGCCATCCCTTGTATGGTTTGACAGAGGGAAGTTTTATTTAACCTTTGAAGGTAAGTTTTCTCTGCAACAGGCTAGCGTGCACACACACACATTCGTGCAAGCTTTGGCCTTCTTCTCTCCTCCCCGTTTCCTCCTTCCCCTCGTGGCTCCCCCATCATCACCATCCCTTCTTTACCCTGACCATGCTGTCTTCCTGACTGAGCCCCGTCACGTAGAGTCAAATATGCGGTGTAACATCTCCCTCTAACTTCTTTTTCTGATGATGTTCATTTTCATTACGTCTGCGCTGACTGCATCCATTCCCTAAAGACTCATCAGTCTTTGTCTACTTTACTAATCACTTTTCTCTGTACTGTCATCATTTTACCTGTTGGGTGTTTGATCTTGGGCTCTCTGATGATCTTTGATCTCGTCCAAAACAAAAAACCCCAAACTGTCAGCATGTCTGGAGTACGCATGCACATTTTTTCGTCTTTCTCCGTCGGCCTCTGTCTCTTTTTTTTAAACAAAATCCAGCTGTGCTTGCTCAGTTAAAAACAAATATCCACATATAACATGCTGTGTAGAAATGTAATAACCCGAGGGAGACATTGGAAGCAGTTCTGCTTAAATCTACGCTTCACAGTCAAAGAGCAGAGAGAAATGGGTATCATCCGTACACATGATGTGCTGTTTTCGTGCCTCCTTACTAACACCAGTAATTTGTTTCATTTCATTTCATTACTCTTAATTTGTTCATGTTTCGTTCCTTATTTTAATCCACACACGGTTTGAGGGAGTGTAGAATCATCTGTTTTTAGCGATTTCTGTTATTCAGGGTAAAGTTTGGATATATTGATATCAAATTTAGGTTTAGGAATTGGAAAACTGCTATCTTTTGAATGTACTTCTGCCTCTGACAGTAACCTCAACGAACGAATAGCAAACAGTAATGACACATGTGTACGTGTGGGTTCGTTACTCGTAGGCTGCTCTCGAGGGCCCAGTCCTCTCACCATGGGTGCTCAGGACACACTTCCTGTGGCCGCTGCGTTCACAGAGACGGTAAACGCCTTCTTTAAAGGAGCAGATCCCAACAAGTAGGTCTTCACCCATTCTTACCTGTTACAGTAGAATCCCTGACCAGGCAGGCTGACCAGTTTATGTTTATATTTTTTGCGGATGAGGAGTAAAAAGTGTACGTTTGATTACTTACAACAATAATGAAGGGATAATAGTCAACAGGGTGACATTTTATGAAGCTTGTCCCAGTTGACCATCCAAAGCGGCTTACACACACACACTCTGTAATGTGGATCTATCAGGATGTTGGTTTGATGTTTTTGTATTTGTCAGAAATGGCAGTTTCATTTTTCACTTTTTGGACACACGTTATGTACTATTATAGTTTATCAGTTTTAGCCAGTTATTATGGTCAGACATCCACTATCCTGTCATACGGTGTTTATAGTGAATATGTGTGAGAAAATACAGATCCACTAATAAACACTTGGAAACAGATACTTCTATCTCAGTTGTCAACAGGGTCGACACAGTGACACTGTGAATGAACACATCAGAACAGTGTTGGCTGGTAGACTTTGTTACAATGAATCCAGTTTTTTATGTTTTGTGACTGAATTTCCACCTGCAGAGTAGCCTCGTGTAAACAGGTACAGTTTGTTTTAGTTGCACTGCTTGGGTTGTGGATTAGGAATGAACCGACTTGTTGTTATTGATTTTGGCTTTACTCTTGTAATAATGTGTGAGCTGCGATTTACAGAGCTCTTAATGTAGTAATTCAGTCAATAGGTGAAACACATTAAGACTGCGTCTGTTTAGTTTTATTATCAAAAGGAAATGAGAATGCCACGTGTGACATGTATGTGCATTTGTGTGTCTCTCTCTGCAGTCTTGCATGCAGTGTTACACTCTCTTCTCATTCTCAGGTGTGTTGTGAAGATCATAGGTGAGATGGTTTTGTCGTTTCCGGCGGGAATCACGCGGCACTTTGCCAATAACCCGTCCCCCGCCGTGCTAACCTTCAGCATAACCAACTACAGCCGACTGGAGCATGTGCTGCCTAACCCCCAGCTCCTCTGCTGGTAATGACGCCACCGTAAACTCACTGTTTCAGTTTAAAAAATGGAATACATAACTTATTCTACATTGTGCTTATACCCGTAGTTCAAATCTAAATACGTTTTTGTCTAACTTTAGCATTACTCAGTAATCCCTAACATGTTATATGTGGTCTCGTGTAACCAAACCTGATTAAAACCAAATCAAATGTGTGTACTTGTTGCAAATTATGCATCATTTTAATTAGAGCATGTGCAAGAAGTATTTTTAATAAGCATGCAACACTTAACATTAAGTTTTAATATGACTTTTGTTGCGCAAGTCACCTTATTATCTAAGGTGACACAGCAGATTTGATGTCACGCAGACTGTAAAACATCACGAGAGCAAATTAGCATGTGACCAAAAAACAGGAGTAAACAGGTTTTGTGAGGAGGTAGAGGTTTCCGTGTTTGCGGCGTTGACATGTGCTAGTTAAGCTATCGGTGAACTGACTCATGAAACATCTACAATCCCTTGTGGTGTATTCGGGGTCTTTCAGCTATGACTACTGAAGATGAGTCAGTTTTGTGAGCTTATTTCCAAAATGAGCGCTGACTAAGTGTGGAGTCATCATGAGGTCGTCTGAGTGTTCGGGCGCTTGTTATGAAACACCTGATGAAAATATCACACGTCATTATAGCACAAAGTCACGTTAGCGTTAACGTTGTTTTTAAATTATGATTCGTTAGGTTATTACATCTGTCAAATGTTTACGCTTTCCTTCTTCTTTGTGTTTGTTTTGAGAAAAGCAACTTAAAAAAAAGTTGTTCCTTTAAAGCTCCTGTAAGGTCAGTGTGATCTAACAGCCACCAGCCAGATCTGGGTCAGCGTTGGGTCACGCTGACGGAGAAGAGTCACATTTACCTCCCAAAAAAAGTTGTTTGTTTCTGCTTGAACCGTCGCTTCGTAGCGCCGCTGAAGTCTAATGGCTGTTTTTAGTCAGCTCAATAGAAACACCACAATCCTGTGAAACGTCTGTATTTTGATTGGTTTTCACTGCCGTTCCTCCACCAGCGACACCACCACGCAAGCCAAGGCTGACAGCAAGGACTTCTGGGTGAATATGCCAAACCTGATATCCCATTTAAAGAAGGTGGCAGAGCAGAAACCACAGGCGACATACTACAATGTGGACATGCTCAAGTATCAGGTAACCTTGGATTTGGGATTTTGGAAGTAGCTTTAATCCCAAACGCTGATCTCTGTCAGTCTAAGGATAATTAACTTGATTACGTAACGCACTGAGCACGTTCTGTTTAAATGTGAACAGGCTTTTATCAAGTCATTAATGAACACGAGTTTCTCTCTGGCCAGGTGTCAACGCAGGGCCTCCAGTCAACTCCTCTGAACCTGGCGGTGAGCTGGAGGTGTGAGCCCACCAGCACTGACTTGAGGATAGACTACAAATACAACGGGGAGGCCATGTCGACGCCCATGGCCCTCAACAATGTTCAATTCCTCGTCCCTGTGGATGGAGGAGTTTCGAAGCTACAGGCTGTCTTACCTCCCGCTGCATGGTACGGTCTTTCTAGACGTGTCGTTACAGATGAACAGATTAAGGGGCTAAAGGAGGCAGTTTGCTCTAAATGTTATTTAGACAAGAGATAAAATCGCGTGCCATATCTGGGAGTGACGTGCATTTATTTGCTGGAGCAAAATAAGGTTAACTTTTAATGACCTGTTCACCTGTTCATGTTGTTTCCTTCACTGGTTTTTTCTTTTTTTTAATCCTGGTAGGAATGCAGACCAGCAACGAATCCTGTGGAAGATCCCCGATATCTCCCACAAATCTGAAAATGGAGGTATTTCTTTTAAATAATGATTTAACCTGTTTCTTTAAATAACACAAATGTTGGGAGGACACGTGGTTGTGAGTCCTGCGTGTGTGTGTGGTTGGTTTGCAAATGCTGAAAATGGAACAACCGCAGACGAGGACGACAAGATGGAGAGAAAGTCTGGTGCATCGTGCCCGCAGTAAACACTGCCCCCTGCTGCTGGACAGCGGTGGTACGGTTACTTCAGGATAAAGTAAACGAGTGTCCACACTAGCAGTTGTTGGAGTACTTACACAGTTTCTCCTGAGCTAGTGTAGTTTGATTTTTGCTCCAGATATGACTACCTGATACATTACACCCACACTATAATCTATTGGCTGTCTGATTTAATACAGGGCAAGGACATCTATCAGTCCCTGAGCATTAACATGAAGATGAGACAGACTCTTTGAGCAGTTTACCACAGCTTCTTTAGACCTGAATGACTTACAAATGTTCTCATTTGCTCCTGTGATGAATCTCATACAGAGCACTTCAAATACTTGAAAGCTATACTCGGCAAACGGGCGCCAGGTCAGATGGTTTGTTCCCGCTCTGTGTAGATGAGTGAATATAGTGGCACGTGCAGCCGTCTAGAGATGCTGCCCACTTTTCATTTTGTTACATATTTGCTCCTAGTGTTTCTAGGGCTTGGTGTCATCCTCTCGCTCTCCTCCCTCAGGCGTGGGGTCGTTGTTAGCACGCTTTCAACTAACAGAAGGTCCGAGTAAACCGGCTCCACTGGCGGTGCAGTTTACCAGTGAAGGCAGCACGCTGTCAGGCTGTGACATCGAGCTGGCTGGGCCAGGGTACCGCTTCTCGCTCATCAAGAAGAGGTTTGCTGCAGGTGGGTCAAAATATTCATTACTGCTATGTGAAAGCTTATCCAGCCATTCAGACTTGTGTGAATTTGCAGTGATGATTGAAATTGTTTGAATTCCTGAGTGTTAACAAATTTATAAACTGGTTACTGAACATAGAAGATTCATGTTCTATCCTTTTAAACGTCTTTAACTACTGATTTTAGTTCCTGGAAATAAAACTTAGCAGTTAAACTGTAAATATTTTCCTTTATGAATTTTTAGGTTAAAATTAAAAATAATGTAATGTGCATATATTTCTATCCATATGTATGTGTAATGTGCAAGGCGTTCACACTGCAGGTCTTAACGCTCAATTCCGATTTTTGATCAAATCCGATTTTTTTCTGTGTGGTTGTTCACACTAAAATGTAACAACAAGTGTGAACGTTCACGGCCCTCAAAGCGACCCGCATGCGCAAAAGACGTCACACACGCCGCGCTCTGTTTATGGAATAAAAATGGCGACCACAGCCCGGCTACGATACGACCCTAAAAGTTCAGCTTGAATAGAATCGTCTCCCCGTGTGCTAATCAAGTGCAAAACTTCAGTTTCTGTCCGTTGACTCGCTCCATCTCCAGTTTCCGCCGCCACGCTTTCTCGTTTGTCTCCTCCGGGGCTGATAATCGGCGTCTGTCTCGTGTCAGTGACGTAAAAGACGGATTTAATGCGACGCGACCGTTCAAACAGCAGTCGCTTTCTAAAATCGCTTTCGCCTGCAGTGTGAACGTAGCCTTAGTGTTTTCTTATCCACATAGTAATAACTGTCTGTTTTAGGGTTATTTTAGTAACTCTGTTAAACTTACCTGAGTGGAATAAGCTTGAATCCTTTCATTGGAACTACTTGGTGAAGTTACACTTATAAACCTTCAGCATTTATACAGTTATTGCAGATTAAGTTTAAAGCTAGTGAAATATCATATTTCACTTACACAGATGAGCAGTTAGTTTTTATTTGGTGTCTTGTAGGAAAATACCTGGCCGATAACTGACCCGTTTTATCGAGGGCCTCGCTGAACAAAGTGAATGCAGTGGACCGAGGTCGACGCCGAGGACGGAGGACAGACGGACACCAGGCAGACTCCGCGATCCTTTTCTGAACCCACACAACAGGTCTGCAGCCTGCCCAGCAGTATTGTATAACTCGCATATAACATTGTGGAACTGTTATAAGTCGTGTAATTATTGTATTTGTATTCATTTCATAACATCTGTATTGCTGCACTTAGACACCGATGGGTTCTTTCCTCCTCTGTAGTCTGTGCCTCTGTCTCCACCCTCCTCTGGTCAAAGTGTGCTAGTGTTTTTAAAGGTTTTCACTGCAGCTGCCTGAGCAAACAATTGGAAGGAACAGATTTTAATTCTTGACTTGTTAATGTGAAAATTTTGGCCATTAAAAAAAAAAAATCCTCATTGTGGGCAGACACATGCATCAAATTCAAACACATCCGGAGTTAGACTGGGATGAGGTGAAGCTGAGGATAATTACTTAGTAAGTTAAACACCTTCATCGGCTGATAAGTTAAAGAAATCTGACTATAAACAGCCCAGTCGTCAACATCTGGGCTAAGAATATGAGAGGTGTTTGCTGACACGCCATCAGCCGTCACAGATAGAAGCCACTCCTCCTTGTTGGTGCTTGTGCACGACCTGTATGAAACTAGGTTTCCAAGCATCACCTCCTGGTATTACATGATGTCCTGCATTAGCCAGTTAAACCACTATTCTATTTCTCTGTTATACACATACACACACGGATGCAGGGAGGTTGTAAGGATGTTAGGCAGCTGCAATGACTAGTCAGTTTCACTGGTAAAATAAGGAAATATGTTTTCGTGTCAGAACAAAAGAAGTGTACAAAGTTTCATTTAAGTCGAAAATGTATATCTTAAAGGGCGTTTGGTGTTTTCCTCGTATTGTCAGGTAGCCTTCCTGTTGTTCACGGGACAGCAGTGTTAGACTGCAGAGTACACGACAGCATTCTATTTTTATTTATTGATGACGATGACTTGTTGTATAAAACATGTGATTCTGTATATGAATAGAGTTTGAATGGTATCAC
The DNA here is from genome assembly GCA_015108515.1 of Hemichromis elongatus. Classification (NCBI taxonomy): domain Eukaryota; kingdom Metazoa; phylum Chordata; class Actinopteri; order Cichliformes; family Cichlidae; genus Hemichromis; species Hemichromis elongatus. The sequence continues at coordinate 5,473 of VUQR01015784.1, read as the reverse complement.
ACGACTCAGAACCCTTAAAGGTATAAATATTTAAATTCCTTCTCATTTTTTTTGTTATCTGTGTAGTTGGGTAACCTGTGTACAGTATAAGGTCTAATTTTTTGAATTTATTTCAGATATAATTTTTTAACTCAAGTGCAACAGAAGAATTGAGCTATATATGGGTGGGGGAGGGGTAATTTAAAGACAAAAGATAAATATCTTTCTGGATTCTGTGTGATGCTTTGTGAAAGCAGTGTTAATGTAGAGTTAGCTATTACATGGCCAAGATTCACACTTTGAGGAATAAGTTTGACATTTTTGGAAGATGCGTGTGACATCTGCCAGGAAACTGCTAGCATGCTAAAAAGACCAGGAAAGGCCTGTCAGTCTGTGTCTGTGAGCACCTAGAAAGCTCCCTGATAAATATAGTGTGTCATGTTTCTTCTTTAATACCAAGGTGTAAAAATACCTTGTGTGTTTGTCATTAACAAGTTTATTTAGCTTGAGTCCTGCATAGGCCCTGACATGCTAATGGCGTTCATCCAGACTAGACATTAATGTCTTCTGTCAGGATGAAATTCAAGCATTTTAGTAACAACCTGTCATTTTCTCTAGCGCCATCACCAGGTCAGACTTTTCATTTGTTCACTACTTTGGTTTATTAAATACACATTCCCTCAGTATTTCCATTAGCCTTATTTTTTTTTTTGCTCTGGTGAGCTAATTTTAGCATGCTAATATGCTAACTCACGGGGGATACTGTGATGAACTTGGTGAAGCTCATCTCTTTAGCATTCCGTTAGCATATAGATCAACACGTTACGGTGCTGCAGTGCACACTCAAGTGGAGCAGCCATCAGATTGTAGCCGCTTCAGCCTCTTTTATATTTTGGCAGCGCTAGGTTAGCCATTTCTCTCCCATTTCAGTTTTCTGTATAGCTAACCAATATGGCTCCTGGCTAAGGTTATCATTTTCCCCCCAAAATGTCAAACTCATCCTTCAAGGAAGACAAGCTGCAGAGACGAAGTTTAGTGACCATGGTACTGGTATTGGAACAGGAATTGTTTACTGGTACCAGCTCATTTCCTTACTTCAAACTTATCTGTAATAAAAACAATAAGGAAACCCTGATCATCTAGCGTTCTCAGTCCTTTCATCTACCTTCAGTTGGACAGCGGATTACAAGAAAACCTTCCCTACTTCCTGTTTCCATTTACCTCACTGGTACCTAAACTCCCTCATATCATGAGCACATCCCAGTCATCCAGCCAGCGCCTGAATCCATGGCTTTATTTTGCATAATTGTAATGGTCTCTGTGAGATGACATGATTTAAATGGGGTTGCGGAGTAAGGATAAGTCGACCAAAATGCTTTTTCTTTTTTTTTTTCTTTTTTTTCCTTTGTATTTTATGTGTGTGTACCCCAGACGGTCAGTCCCTTGTTAAGGAGAATAAGCTGAATATTTTTAAAATGGATAAAAATTTAAAAAAATGTGTTGTTTAATGTGAAAAACACTGTGCTGATAATGTTGAACTTCCTGAATGCTCCGACACTCAACGTGAAGAACAAAAAGTGTGCGTGAAGTGTAGCCGATAAACCTCTGTACTGTACTCTATGTTGGCAATCTGCTAAATGTAACCAATCGTGGTCCTCTCAGAGTTCTCAAGCATTTTAAGCCAATTTAGGACAGAAACCCGACGTCAGTACTCCTATGCAGCGATGCAGTACTTCTGATCGGATACAGTTTTTGGGCTGTGCAGTTAAAATGACTCCTGTTCATCTTGCACAGATCCGGGATGAGAGAACGGCAAAGTTGCATTTTGTTGGCGTGAGGGACGAAGGATGATTGGTGCCATTTAGTTCTTGATAATACTTTTGTTTGGTGACTTGTTTTTTCACTCACATCAGTCTTTCATCTAGCTAAATGGAAGGCTACGTGTCCGAGACGACGTTGCTACCTTCTTAAAGCTAATCAGTCCAACAGTCACTACAGCATTATCTCCAGAAACCCACCACACATGCCATCCACCGTGCATCAGTTTAGAATTACACTCACACTAATGGTTACATGTCTCTCGGTTTTAATAGCATTTGAAATTTTCAGTGGATCAAAACTCACATTTTTCAAGAGCTTCATCTTAGTGGCGAATTCGTTCTGCAGTATTATTGAATGCAAAGCATGCGGCAAACGGTGGGGCTTTTGTGACGATAGTGCTGAAATGAGGTGTTGTGCTGAGCGTCAGTTACCTTGTGTTAATGTTGAGAAGAGAGCAAGGAGCGTGTTTATGTGTGCTATAAGCAAGAATGCTTTTGGTTCTTTACCATTAACCTCAAACACATGTGAACGCTGTTTGTACAGTACATAACAACGCTAAGATGATCTGAGAAATTTAGTTTGCTTCTTTCCAAAACCAATAAAAGTTATAACTGGATGCTCGTGTTTGCTGTTTTCCTTCTACTAAGTAACACTGTGGGGTTTTGCTTTTTCCATTTAACAGGTTGCTTTAGCGATGTTAGTCCATCGCTCTGACCCTGACGGCAATCCCCAAAAATATGGGATGGATTTTGTTTCATTTTGCCTTCGGAACTGCCTTCATTCTTCATGCACAGATTCAACAGGTTGCTGGAAATATTCCTCAGAGATTTGGGTCCGCGTTGACGTGACAGCGTCACGCAGCTGCTGCGTATTTGTTGGCTGCACATCCATGATGTGGATCTGCTGTTCCACCCAAACCAACGTGCACTGGCTTGAGATCTGGTGACTCTGCAGCCCATTTGAGTGCATTGAGGTTACTAAGAAACCAGTTTGGGAAGATTGGAGCTTTGTGACAGTGCACTGAACAGCTGGCACCTAGTGTGGTCATCTACTACGTCACAATCCTCATTGTAACGAGTGGTTAAAACCAAGGTATGTAAAACTGTTGGTCATGGTTATAACTAAAGGTTATAAATTGATTGTTTGCATTTGTACATGTTCACCTAATTAAGTGGCTGGTTAGTGGGATTTGCACATGACGGCAGCAGGATTACAATCTTCTGACTTTTCCTGTCGGGGTGAATCTTGACAGCTATGGGATGGCTTCCCATAAAACTTGGTACAAACATGCATGCACCTCTGAGGATGAACCCAGATAGCTTTGATGTTAAACACGTCTACTCTGCCACCATCTCATTAAATTAGCTGAATTTTAAAGCTTCGTCACATTCTTCCCATCAGTCTCAGCTAGTTTGTGTGCTAACACTGTAAATATCGACTCGATGGTCATTTTGAGCAGGACTTTGTGTTGGTGTTCAAAGCCGCTAAACCCTGACAGGAACCAAACAGGCCAAAGATGCGATTGTTTTAGATCAAATGATGGAAAATTATGAAGTGAAACTGACTTGATTTAATAAAATGTACTTGAGGAAAACCAACCACAGGTTGTCGATGCCATTGTGCTTTCCTTTATTTGATGAAATCCAACCTGACTGAAACTGGATTTGGAACAAGAGCACACAGGAATTATTTGATTTACAGCTGGTGAAGAGTTTGGGCTGCTGCGTTGTTGCATGAGGCTCATATGTAAGTGGTGTGTGTGCACACCTGCCCCACCAGCTTGTTTGGCTACTTATTCATGTACTTGTGTACGTTTGTAAGCAAGGGAGTTTGGTGACATTCATACGTTCACACGTTGTCCAGTAATTTGAGTCGGGGACTAGGAACAAAAAGCCTTTAGAGGATTTAATTCCTGCGTTATAATAGAGTATTTATTTGACAAAAATGGCCAAAATGATCGAATACAGGTGAAGGTTGCAATAAAGACAAAAGAGATCCGGAAACCTCACTTACACAGTCACGCTCCATGAAATAAAAAGCTTCCGATTTTGTGTTATTTTTAAATATTTATTTACGGTTGCACGTGTACAGCTCAGGTTCAGGAACATGTTCAGAGATGCTCATCCAGATTCACAGAGTTTAACAGCTGCACAGAGATCAGAACAGTTGGCCACATGAGATTTGTAGGGAGCACAGTCATTTTGGTCACTTTAACAACAACAAAAAAACGTGTGAGGGTTGTCCTCAGCAGAAGTAGGCGAGGTCGGTCTTCTTGCAGCCCACCTGACAGCACATGTTGGCCAGGATGTTATTAAGATCCCGTTTGGTCATCTCTGAGCCCAGGCGGCTGATCTTCTCCAAGCTGCTCTGCTCCCCTGTAGGCAGAACTGGGTCAACAAGAAAACACCAACGAGCACTGAGTGTGGAAGTTTCATAATTACAGCCTATAACTTGGTTCTCTGCAAACGTCTGTCACATTATTAGTGAAACTTTACCCCAACAATCTGAATTTAACTGTACGGGAAATGCGCAAACTCTGTTCATCTTACTCTAAACGTGACTTCCAGTAAATACTTTCTATATCAGTTCATTTACACCCAAGTATTAACTGTGCAACTGATGGACTGCTCTCGGATGCATCCTGTGTAACGTCCACGTTCCCGTTAAATAAGGAAGCTCTAAATGACTGCACGGATCAGCTCGGTGTTATTCGTCGTCTTCAGTGTCACTTTACGCTTTCCGATCAGCACGGCTGACATGCTAACTGGGTTTATGTGTTTTATATTAGAGAGGACGCCCGGGGAGCAGCTACAGCATTTAATCACTGAGATGACGACGACTCTGGCGCGTCGCTGCGTTGGGAAACACCTGTCTAGAGAACCCCTGCACCTGAGCCAGTGGATAAGTGACATAACACATGTGGTGTAGCAAAAAGAATCTGGTTAGAAAGCACAAAGAGTTTTACTTTAGCTTGTCTGGAGTTTCCCTTAAGCCACATAAGCAGATACAGAAGGAGTACTGTGTGCTATGGTGGCAAACTGTGCTGACATAATAACACAAAAAGGGCTGACAACATGTCGTTTAAAAAAAAAATGATATAAATGACATATTTCAGTTTTTTTTTGTTAACAGTGGTTTTACACTTTCACTGCAATTTAAATAATATAAATGAAAGTGAAACATGAAGGGTAAAAACATAGTTCGTTATTGACTTCTGCGTCATTCTTTCTGACTTGTAAGAAATAAAACTGTCGAAAGAAACTCGGACACTAAAATCGTGTCTCTTCTGTTATGTGAAGGGTTTAAAAGCAGACTTTTCTCACCATCCACGTCTGGCTCGCTGAAGAATCTCCTCCAGCGGGACGCTCCACAGGTGTAAGAGATGGCGTTGATGAACTGCTTACCGCACAGCTTCATTGCCGTCACTTGCGCTGTCGCCTGATCCACGCGCACCACTGCGCACAAGAGCAGAGGCAAAACCACCAGAGCGCGCATGCTGATATCTGACTGTTGCACCACAGCTGTTGATTTATTCTGTCTGTTATCCTGCCCGCTCTCCTGGTTATTGATCCGCCGCTCGCATCCTCCTTTTATTATATACAATCCACATGTCACTTCATTGATGTCTTTTCACCTCCCTCTAACCAGCCCTTAGCCCATCCCAGTCTCTCTC
>VUQR01015782.1:12363-26841 GCA_015108515.1 Hemichromis elongatus | reverse complement strand
CATTTAATGTATATATTAAAAAGCGAAAAGCAATAAGAAAAAAAAGGGATCTGGTCTTCTGGGCCCTTCCTCAGCCTGGGCCCTTAGAATCGTCCTAACCTTCCACCCCTTTACGGCGCCCCGGGAGTAAATACTTAATGATGAGCCATCCAAGGGGTCATTCAGTCTCATATAATAAGAATAAATATTTTCTTTGGTAAAAATTATTTTTGCAGAAATTCATGTAGTTATTACCAGCTAAAGGAACACTTGGCTCTGATTCTTTGGATGGATGGATGTCTTGACAAGATCCGGTGTTTGGTTAAAATGCTGAGTTTGTCTTCATCTAAGTCGAAGGTGTGTCTTAAAATGCAGTATTAAAGAACAAAACAAAAGAAAAACACTTTATCAAGCAAAGGCAGGTAACTTATCGTGCAGCAGAAAGCTGAAACCATAAATCCAAAGAGGAGGATGTATAAGGGAAAACTCACAGGCAGACAGACAGCACAAACAGTACAAAGCAACAGGGAACTATGGCAGCTGAGTCACTGAAAACACCAAAAATAAATTAAGGTAACAAGGCAAGAGATTTTTGAAAAAGGTCCTTTGCATGTCCTTAGAACAGATGAGAACAAAATGGAGATGTTTGACCATAATGTGCACAGCATCACCACAAACACTTCAATCCAACTGTCAAGAAAGCTGGTAGATGGGGTTAGGCTTCTTTTGTAGTCATCTCGGCACCTTGCAGTCATGGAGTCTCCATTAATTTTTCACAGCCTGCTGTGTTTTGTTTTGTTTTTTAATAAATATTGACATGCTGCAATTTGTCATTGTTTCAGAGAATGCAATTTTTTGCATGACTTTAAAAAAAATGACTATAGAAACAACAGTAATTGCAAAAACAGCTTAATGCTTAGCTATAATTTCTATAGCTAAGAAATAAACAGGTGCTTATCCGACATAGATTTGCAGTCCCCACAAATTTGTTTAATTCTCAAAGTTCCTTTTCTTTGTTTCCAACACCCACTTTAACAAATAATCCTGCATGACTCCAATAATCAACATTAATTAAATTTCTGTCCAAACAACTGTGTCGGTGTTAAAAGAGTCAATTATTTATGCACAAATAATTTATTGTAGGTTACGAAGGGTTAATTGAGTTTTTAACATAACACTTGAAAGGCAAATGTGTGACATCAGTGTGTGTGAGAAGGTGGCCTTCTGCATTGTCCTTCTTGAAATGTAGTGACCCATTAAAAATTAGAGTTAACTGAAATAAAAATTTAGTCCTATGAGAATAAAACCATAAAGTAATTTATTGCTTTACTTTAGTATAAAGGAATGGTTGTGCATCTGTGTGTTCATGTACTCGTCAGACCCTGAAAGTGGCATGGTCCTGGGTCTGGTGTCCCAGTGTTTGTGTTTTGGATCTAATACTCTTTGGTTTTTGTTTTTCACTGGTTTTGGTTATCTTTGTGTCTTTGGTTCTTAGTAAACACGAGGACAGGGACTAAATACAGGCTAAGATAAACACTGAGGGATGGAGAACTAAGCTAACTATGTGCCTTCCCTGTATTCCACCTTTCATGTCTAGTCTCCCTTGTCGTTATGTTCATGTGTTTCCTGTGTCTGCCTTCTGTGCTTCCTTTCTGTCTTTCCCAGTTTTCTATGTTACCATGTCTTACCACCTGTGTTTCCCTCCTGTTTCCCATCCCCTCGTTCTCCTTTGTGTATTTATTGTTGTCTTTATTTGCCTGTTGCCGGATCATCTGCTTATCTCCCTGTGTGTTTCCCATGTTCCAGGTTTCACATCTCAGGTATTTAGTTTCTTTGTGCTTGTTTTTCTAGTTTTTTCACAGTTTAGGTTTTGTTAGTTTGTCCTTTTGCTTATGTTTATATTTTGCCCTGCCACAATAAAGGTAAGTCTGTCGGCAGTGTCTGCATTTGGGTTCACACTTTCTTTCCACTGGCAGATGAGACAGAAAGTGAAGAAAGTTTGTTCCTATGAAAGACGATCCAGACTTTCAAAAATGGGTAACTGAGATTCAGACTTAGTGTTCAAGGTTAAAATAGGTAATGGCAGTGAGTATACTTGCTTGTCCACATAAAAGACTATGCTTAACGGATTGTAATGTGAGGTAAAGAAAGAGGTAAAGAAAGAACTACATTTGTTTATAATATTTGTCTTCTGTAAGTAAACTAAACAGGCTAAACTCTGAACATGACAGTCTGGTTCTTAACTCTTACTTACTAAATAAGACTAAATAAGATCAATACCCTGATCCAGTATTAGAATCCATATATGGAATAGTATTATGTTGGGAAAAGAGGTAAGGTAAATAAGTGCAGGCTCAGAGTTTATGGTTTATCCCATCGTTGACTGGCTGTGAGGAGCTCTGTTCTCCAGATGGAGGCACTGTGAAAGTAAGCAGGGCAACCAGTCTTTAAACCACTTTTGCTTGTGCTGTCATTGGTTTGTTAGTCAGTGTTTTTTTTTTCTTTTCATTTTTTTCCCATTTCCATTGAACTATCAATTCATACTCTATTCCAGCCCATTTGTCACTCAATCAGCATCTGGCAGCACATCTATGTGCTAATGAAAATTAACACAAAGACAGACACATTCATGGAACCATAAATTATGCTTGTGTGTGTGAGAGGTTACTTGGTTGACCAATTTTACTGAGTTTAACTTGCTGTTTTGCACACAGCGACCTTCATTGTTCATTTATATTTTTAATGCCCTTGCAGATATTGACAGTTAACCCTACCACAAGCTTTTCAAGCCTTTGACATCAGCAGTGATATTTTGTTATTGATATATTTTAGATGTTCTCTGCTTGACTTTCTGCACACACCACTGCTAGACAAACTGGTAAAATGAGTCATGTGCAGCTGATCTATTAAAGGTTATGTTTATGTTGTACTTTATTTATGTCACCGACAAGCAGTAAACTGGTTGTTAGCAGAGCACTAACATAGCATACAGGAAGCTAACTGTTAGAGGGTCCAGACTCCAGAGGTATTTTATGCTAGCTATGTAGCGAGTGTTTTACTTAACTGGAAATGTGAACAAGAGAGTCAACAAGTGTGAGAATATATGATAACTACATTGCTTTACTGCTGTTCCTCTGTCTCACACACACTCTGTCTCTCACTTAGTGTGTTGTTGTGAGACAGAGGAACAGTTTTTATTAATATTTTATTGCGCTTCTACAAGGTCAGGTCAATGTTGCTCAGATTTTTCAAATCTGAGTAAGAGCTTCAGAAACATAAAATTTTAAAGACTGGAGAAGTGATATAAAATATCCTAAAAATCCTGTAAATCCTAAGAGAAAATGATAAAGACAAATCTAGACATGGAGAAAGATGAAAACCTTAGGAGCAATACACATTTTGAGCATTGAATTAAACCACCAATAACTAGCCTTACTAGAATAAATGCATAAATAAAGTATTGAGAATCATAAAATCATCACAAAAAAAGGATGGCTTGGTAATGAAATCGGTGTGAGGTTTGCAGCTCAAGGCAAAATGTGGTTTTATCCTTTCAATTCATCTGCCTAACGAAAGATGGAGCTGATTGCAATTGTTATTACGTCATATATATATATATATATATATATATATATATATATATATATATATATGTGGTTGTTGTCAAATCTGCAAATTCATTTTTTAAAAGTGACATAAAAATTTCACTATGTGTTATTTGCATAACCATAGAAATGATTTTTTTGCTATCTGATAAGGTTGCCAAATGGTAGCATGGATAATGAGAAAAGTAATGGATCAAGACAGCTGCCCTGTGCAAAATCACTGGAAATGTCATAAGTGGCTGTTTTCAACTAGATGATTATTATTTCACTTCAGCTGTCTTTTGTCACCGTGTCCCCACATGGGGTCCTGATCATTTCACAGTGGTGCTGAAATCCAGTTGGCCTGGTCTGACCCTCAGGCCGCACCACCTGTTACCTGAACGCTGTGTGGGGTCCTAATCATTTCAGTCACCTTCTCTCCAAATGGTTGAGTATGTTTGTAAAGAAATTAAGCTGCTGTGCATTTAGTGTTCATATGGGGCCTAGTACTTCTGGAGGAGATGATTAGTGTGAAGGAGCGACTTGACATGCTAAGAAATATCACTACAAATACATTGTTTGCTTTTAGGGTGTTGAGGAAGAAGGTCAGGACTTCCATTGTCTCTTTGTGAATCTAGAGAAATCATATAAGTGCTCAAAGAGGAAATGTGGTACTGCATTAGGAACCTGGCAGTGTTAACCCTTTCAGGCCAGTCAGAAGGAGGGCCACTGAGCAGCTACTGAGCACGCCACCTGCCCAGCACGAGTCGGAGGGCAGCGGAGGAGGATCCAGCCACGCCATCGCTGGAGGTGGAGGAGGCATGTGAGGGTCCGCTCCAGCCGGGACCAGCGAAGCCAATCCAGCTGGGAGCGGTGGAGAAGGAGGAGCCGCGTGAGAGGCTGCTCGAGCCAGGACTAGCGAAGCCAATCCAGCTGGGAGCGGTGGAGAAGGGGGAGCTGCGTGAGGAGACGGAGGTTCCTGTGCCGAGGAAGCCTGGACGCAAGCCCGAGGTCGATCTGCGGGCCAGACCGGCCTCACCTCCGTCAGATGCTGGAGCGCCTTGTGGTCCCGAGCGCCGGATGCCCACCTGGCTGGCCGGGAGCTTCGCCAGCCCGCCGCCACAGAGTGACAGCTCGCCACTTGGCCGACTGCCGGACCAGCTTCGCCAGGGCCGCTGGATCCGGGGGCGACCACCTGAACTTACACCTCCCTGTTGCTGGACCAGGGGCTGGGGACGTCAACGGTCCGGGCCGATTCTCTCTCCCGCTCGCGGGGGGGGGTAGGTTCGGCCGGATGGCTCCCTGGCCTCAATCGGGCGATGGGGGAATGTGGCGGGCGTGGCCTGCGGTGCCGTGCAGGGAAGGCAGAGGCACGTGCATGCCATCCACAATCATGCCCGCCTTAAGTATTTGCACCGGGTCCTGTGTTGTTGTTGTTGTGTTGAGCTGGCGGCGAGAGAGCTGCACCTCTGTGTATGCGATCAGCAACCATATGAGTGTAAATAAAGGTGCTTAAAAGAGTAAACATGTTGCCGGGTCTGCCGTGGTCAGTTACAAGGATGAAGTATGTAGGGTAGATTTAGGAGAAATATTTGTTTTACTTTTTTCTTTGTTCTGTGAAAGCTTTCTCTGAAAGTTTATTTCACTCATAATGGATGGGATTGAAATGTTAAAAACACAAAGACAACCCTTACTATGTTTTGAGAGGTGCATCAGAAATCTGAAATCTTGCCCGAAACAAGGCGTTTGCGCAATCACTTAAATGTCATTTAAAGCTGACCCACTTAATTTCCTGGAACTTCATCACCCACACCCTGCACAAGATGATTCAGAATTGACTCGTTTCTTGGAAATGCAATATATTTCAATTCATGAGCTGTGAATTTTGATGCAGACTGTCACTTTGGTTTATTCGTGTTTATTTTTTATGTGCTTGCCCTGGCTACAGTGCGCATGACGAGAGTGTCAGTAAAACAGCCCACAGCCAAAACATTGTTCAAGGGGATGTGAGAGTGTGTAGAGTCATCCAGCTTTGGTTTGTTATGTGAGTGTCCAACTAGCAAATTGTAGCCTGGTCTTCTTTTGTACACATAATCAGGTCATCTCTGAGTGTGACTTCACAATGACCTTTAGACTCTTCTGATTTCAGTCAACAACTTAGAAGGAAGGTTGAGTTAAACAGGAATTGAACGCAGCAGACCTTTGAGAGGGGAACTATAAGTGGACACTATAAGTGTCAATCTAAGACAACTGGGACCATTGAGGGCTGCACCAGTATTCTTCTCAATATTAATAGAAATGTCTTTATAGGATTCATGGTGCAGTGCTCCGTAAAATTCAGCGATAAACACCATTTGCCCTCCATTTAAGATAGGGAACCATACATGGATGGAATAAGTCAGGATCAATTATATAGATTGTGAATAGGAAAATTACAATGTATATTTTATAGTACTGTGCAAAATTCTTCACCTAACATTCCGTTTTCTTTTTTAAATGTTGCTAGGAAAATGGGAAATGGTTACTGTGATTTATTGAAATATGTAAATGTACTTGAAATCACAGACAGGCAAAAAGAGTAACATTTCTGTTTCTCCTTTCTTGTACTTTATGTTTGCACAACTAAAAAAAAAAATAAAGAGTTCAATAATAATAAAAAAAATAAATAAATAAAGCATCCCCTGGAGAACCTGGCTAAAGCTAGAAGTGTCAGCAGAGCACGAACTGGAGGAAAAGCATTTGCTACCGAGTGACTGATCTCAGGGGTTTTAATGGGAATGATTGAACAGGAATTCAGCAACACAGGAAGAAGAGGTTGCTGAATTAGTATGAGAGTTTGAGACTAGGATGCGTATGTTGGAGGTGGTGTTTGGTTACTTGCAGGTCTGGGTCACAGAACTCCGGGGAGGGTATCTGTAAGAGTGTCCTATGTAGGGGAAGGGTGAGAGGAGAGGGATTGTTCTTTGCATTTCCAGAAGCGCAGTGGCAGTCATGAGGGCAGGCAGGTTAGGAGGCAGAATGATGAGCCTAATAGAAAACAGACCATGGAAGTGGAATGGGAGATCACAGCAGGAGGTGAGTCCAGAAGGTGGTGACAAGGAGATCTAAACATAGCTGAACTGGCAAGGAGTAGCAGGCAGAGCTGGCTCAATAAGCCCTCCTGCTGACTGTTTGCAGATGAGGCCCAGGTGAGAAGCTAGAAATTCCCAACTCCAAGTGGAAAAGCCCCCCAGACCCTCCCAATACTATGGTTGCATTACCACCCCCAGCCAGTACAAACTGTGTGGAAAATGTAGAATTTGAAAAGTGAAGCTAAACAGCATAAATTCAACTGAATGTTACCCTTGATCCAGCCCAGTGGTTTTCACACTTTTCCACCTATTTCCCACTGGAAAAAAACACTTTGATGCTTCAATTTGTATCAATCAAATCATTACATTAGAAGATCTCTGCACCACTGCAAGTATTAAATGTAAATTTAACAAAAACCTGCTAAATCACAAGTTTAGCAGTCAAACTGTCTAGCATTTTCATATTTGAATAACACAAAAAAAGCAAATAATTCATTTGCTTTTCAGGTCAATTCACTCCACTTCATTTCACTGATGCTGCCTTTGATTTAGAGAGTTATGAGGATGAACTGGCTGAGCGAGCATGCACCAGAACAAGGACAAACATGCAGAGAATACAGGGAGAAAGTACAAGCATCAGAAACTTTACTTATATTTATCAGCTACTCTGCCAATGGTGAAAACTGGATATTAACCCCCAACACAACTTTTCTCTATGCCTAAATGCTTTCTATCTAAAAAAAAAAAAAAAGCTTGCTCTTTAAAAGGAAGAAATCTCGGCAGAACCAGGCGCAGGGGGGAGCAAACATGTGCTGCAACTGTTTGGGGGTAAGGGGAGTGAGACAGGACAAAAGGTGCTTTGCAGAGCAGCTAGCAACCCAAATACCTGCAGAGACTACACATGTCCCAGAAGGATGTGCTGCACTTGGCTTCCTCTCTCACTGAAATCACCTGGGAGCATCCTCTGGGAATTCCTTTTCAATGCCTGGTGAAGGTCTGCTCCCATGCCAGGTAATGATACCTTTAAACATCAGCCTCTGGCAAGGCAGTGCCATCTTTGGCTCTAGCACATCATACACTCTGGTAAATGAAAATCTGGGGGTTTGGAGTAAAAGGACCTCAAGATGCACTAAACCCTTGGGCAAGGGAACCTGTGGATTTTGGCAGATAGAGAAGGGAGGAAACCATTAGAATGGAGTGAACTGACTCTACCCTTTAATAACTTGTCTTCAAACAGTCTCACTTTTCCTACAGGGGTAGGCCTTGACTTCACCCTTTTCTCTGGCTTACAGTTTGCAGTTCCTGAGAACAAGTTCTGGTTCAAATAAAAAAAAGCACAAGGATCTGCAAGACCTAATCACAGTAAAGCGGTGGTTGGTTCAATTCCAGAACAATTTAGATGCCAGTCCATTTAACCTAGAACACACCTGGGTCTTCACACACAAAATGTCTCACTCACAATGTTCCTATTAAACCAAAGTCCCATTGTGAGTGTGTCACATACCAAGCTGCAGATAATAAAAGAACAACATGTATAGGGGTATCGCTAAACACACAACACAGATAAAAAAAAAAGAAAAACTACATATTGAGGGTCTAAGCTGGATGTGGAATGGCCTTACTTTCTAATTGGCCTGCAAACACCAGGCTGCAGCACATTAAAAATGAAAAAAAAGAACTGTATTATTTTTATCAGATGTAATTATTCAGTAACTTAAGGTGCCAAAATGCTGTTCAAAGTAAAGTTAGGACAATGTGTTTTAATGTGTCTGGAAATAAACCTACAGGACAAATCAGATGACAGCCTTGGGCAGATTAAAGCTAAATCTCTACTGACTGTCTTTGATAACTGGCAGTAGGTATGTTTCTATTAACAGATCTTCCGGCTGAAAAGTGTTAATCTCTGCAAGCTACTGATAAAAACAACAGTCTGATCAAACTGCACTTCTCCATATCAAACTATTTTCTTGCGTCAAAGTGTAATGAAACTGGCTGTTTCATTTAATCTAATTAATTATATGTGTATTATTTCTACAACACACACACACTACAGACACCTGTTAAAAATGCTATGGCATGTTTTGGGAGTTTGACTGGCCTCCAAATACAAATATAATCTTACAAAGATTCTATAATCTCCTTTTAGTCAAGTGACAAAATTTAAGAAAAAAAAGAAGTGAGCAATGATGCCAGCTAGTATGACTGGGGCAAAATTACACGATGGGACCTTTTTAGGATCTGGCAAAGCTTTTAGAAGACTCAGAAATGGGATGAAATAATCACTGTAATCATCATTCTGTGACCACAAAACCGTATGTTAAACTTTTAGACATTTTTAAAATGCACTTTCATAAGTGTATCAGATTATATGTGATGTCTCCCATGTGTCTCTAACTCCTCTGATGACGTCTATATTGATTGACTGATTGTTTTTTTTCCCCTCTCCTATCCTACTTTTATTTCCAGTGGCTCTCAGAGGTGAATGATGGCTGGTGCTGCCTCTTTCATCGACCTGACAGCGTTTCAAGGTTTTTCCACAAATCCCTAAATGCACGGTCCAACAGTCTCTATGGCATCTATCGTGACGGCCAAAGCCTCACTATTTGATATATAGATGCAATATTGTCTTCAGCAGGAGACAGGAATTAATGTGACTGGATCAATGGGGATCACAAGCACTGTGGATAACAGTGTGCACCATGGACAGCAAAAATATAACAGAGAATATATGGTCAAGCAATCCCACATACTGTACACTGCTTTCTTAATGCTAACTGTGTTTGCACTTCTTGCTGACACTGTGACTCCAGAATAGCCATCATTCTAACTTCACACTTAAACCGCAGGTCGAAGCTACAGCTGATGTTTTGATTAGATGCATTTATTACCATATTAAGTTGGCCATATGACTTCGTGGTTCTTAATAACACAAAAATACCAGAGCCTGTCATGGGCTCTGGAAAAACAGAGATATGAGCTAATACTATAGGCGAAAGCATTGGTTCCTAGTGCTGCACTACTGCAGGGTCAAGAGCTAACATTCTATCTGTGAGTTTCTGCAACAGTAAAAAGAAAAAGATGTTTTCACATTGTTTTTAGTACCCAGAGGAAGGGCATTTCACATGTGGAGGAATAAAAAAAGGGCTTTTTCCAAGTTACACAAAACTGCACTGCATGTTTGCTTCTTTGTGTCTTTCTATATTTTTCTGTGCTTCTTACAGATTCCTGATAATGACCGAAAACAAGCAGTTTCAAACTTTTTGTGTGTGGGCATTTCAGATCCTATTCCAAAGATGATTCCGCCTTGTCTTTCTGCCTGCACACTGTGCCAATAAGAAGCTGTCCTGTGTCTCCTGTTCTCTTTGGGGACATTCATCTCCTTGTGGCTGTCACTGTACTTTTCATACTTTATAAAAACAAAGACATTTGATGCTGGTGCATGTTAGATGCTGTCCTCTAGAGCAAACCAATTCTGCTTTGCACTTCAGAATAGACTGCTAACTTTAAAATAACTCCTTTCGAGCCTGAAGTAACCCTTCCCCATGGCTTCAATGACTCATATCTGGACTTTATTAATATTTATACACTGTTTATGTATATTGTGACTAATTAAGGCCACTCTCGAGATTTATATTTTATCATCTGACTGTTATTGTGAGAAAAGTGTCAGGCCAAAGTACCAGTAACAGTAGCATACCACATAAAGTTAACGAGCAGGACTTCCAAATGTACATATTAGAGATATAACTCCAGAGCTCCAAACCTCCTCTGGAATTCACATCAGCACAAAAACTGTGTCCAGAAAGGCTGGTGGCATTGGTTTCCATTGCTGAACAGCCTGTGTAAGTGTAATGTGTAGATGGAGTACTTTATCAAAATAATGTATGCTTCATTGCCAAAAGCATACACTCAGCCATTCGGGTGGTCCAATCACTTCCACGGCCACAGGCGCATAAAATCAAGCATCTAGACATGCAGACTGTCTCTATGAACATTGTGAAAGAACCAGCCACTCTCAAGAGCTCAGCGAATTGGAGCATGGTGACTTGATTTAACCATCCCATTTTGTGAAAGGACTGCTGCTATCTACCTGAATGAATGTGATTTGATTTTATGTTATTTGTCCATACCTATTGTTACAATTTATTACTGCTTTTTTACTGCTGTTCTTAAACTTATTCTTTTAAAACTGTATTGTTTATTGTGCTGGTGAGAAATGGTATTTTGTTTCAGGTTGGGTAACACCATGCGAAATGACAATAAACTTAATTCTCCTGATAGTTTCCCACCCGTGCAACAAGTCAAGTTGTGAAATTTCCTCACTACTCAATATTCCACAGTTTGTGGTATTATATCAAAGTGGAAGCTACAGGGAATGACAGCAACTTGAAGTGGTGTGGATTAAAAATGGCATGCCTTTTAAGTTTATATGTGTGTGAAGGGAGATGAGTGAATACTTCTGGCAACATTGTGTACTTCAGGTGCAAACACAAATGACAGCAAAACAAAATGTTTCTTGTGTGAATATGACTGATTTTTTTTTTCAGGCAGTGTTAATAAACAGGTGGTGATCCTAGTTTTAGCATAAGTGCCAATTAAGAGTAATTTTCACAGACTTTGTTTTTACTTCAGTGAACTTCTCTTTATTGACTTTTCGGTTATAATTACTTAAAATTCATACATTACAAATAAGCTTGGAATACTTGGACTACTTTTTTCTTTCTTTCATTTATTGGATCTAGCTTGACAATTTCTGCTTCCTTGCTTACAGTGCAGGTATGTCCACTATTACCTTCTGACAGATGCCATGAGTAAATAATTATCTTCTACTTTTTAATCATAACATTATATGTATCAAGTGCTCACTTGGTTACTCAACACACACTTTATCAGTAGAACAGCATCCTCTCTCAAACTCTCACACAGGTGCCCTCTTCTTGTCTTTTCTAGACGGTGAATCTTTGTCATGTTATTGTGACTGTATTGCTTCATTTCTGAACTTTTCTTAGTTTCACTTGCTTTGTAGCCTGTTCACTTTAAAGAACTTATGTGTTGTTCATTTTGCATATCTGTTCAGTTAAAAGATCGTATCTGATGTACTCTAGCCTCAGACTGAATTGTGAATAGTGGGAGTGCGTGAGAGTCAGAGGACAGAGTTTGTTTCTGCATAGTTCTATCTGAAACTTTATAGATAAAAACTCTAGAGATGGGTATGCTGTCAGACAGAGGATTTTACATTTGACTCTTGAATACTTTGGTATACAGAGGAGTTCATGGTCAACTTAATAAGTGCACAGTGTCCAGGTCCTGTGGCTGCACAACAAGCCCAAATCATTATCACTCTACCACCGTGCTTGACTACTGGTGTAAGGTATTTAGCTTAACGTCTCCATTCATCTTTCAAAAGGACATAAGACTTCATTAAAAAAAAAAAAAATCAAAATGCATATATTGTGCTGTGACATAAGGTCATTTCAGTTCTATGGATTAGTTAAATTCACAGCAACACATCATGTCCTCTAGAGCAAAACCAAAGTGTTTGTGCTGTGAGGAACATATGTCTTTAAAAAATTCAGCTCATTGTGGCAACAGAAAAACTGACATATATGATTATTAGAAAGGCTTTCCTTGCTGAAGTAGTGAAGGAGTTATCATTAGAAGCTTTACAACATATACCTGATTAGGAAGAAATGATTTGTCACTTGAGATTTTGATTGGCTTGTAACTTGCTAATTGGCTATGGCTACATCGTCTGATGTCAGAATGGTTTAATGTCTATTATTATTTTATCATTATTATTTTTATCCACAATGTAAACTGCCAAAAAGAGGTCCCCTCAATTCCCATGAAACAAGCACATAACCTGTTGAAACGTCTTAATTCTGAAATGAAATTCTACCAATTTAAGTTATTTATACACTTTTTGCAGTGTTTATAGTTTTTGTATTAAATCTTAGGCTTTTTGCTTTGATGCTTTCCACAATTAAAAGGAAAAAAACGCTGAGTTTTTTATGCTGCTAATTTTCTAATGCACTGCAAAGACCTGCCTAGTAAACTTTGAAAAGCGTTGTCAAGCCAAGATCCCAACATAGGCTGCATGTGGCTCCACAGAAGGTCTGAGATCATACAGTTTTCATAGGCCTGCCTCGTTTGATTTGCTGAAATCAAAGACATGTATACATCAGAAGAGGAAGGGAGACTGAGAAAAACAAAGACATAGAGGCGAAAGAATGATGAGTGATAATACATTTGAGATGGAACAAGTGAGTCAGGCAGATATTAAATTATTCTCTTTTGATTTACAATAATAAAATCATTTGATCACTGGAACATGTCCCGCTTTTTCCCCCCAACAGAAACCGTGCTTCTCCCTCTTAATATCTTCCACTACAGATCTAAGGCTTTGACTGCAGGCGAGAGGGGACAGAATTAAGAATAAAACAATATTTGCTCCAAAGTTAGCACCGCTCAGCTCTGGAGGATGAACTGTAGCTGTAGGCTTGAGTCTAAAGCCTTAAAGAATATGTTTCTCTTCCTTTAGAGCCACCTGAGTGAAATTAAAATATAAAGATCCTTCTGTATGACTTTGCAAAACAAAGTATGCTGCCAAAATCCATGTAAGAAGAATGAATTTAATTCAATATAATTCAATAATTACAATGTCAGTTTGCCTTGAAATCCTCCACTTCAAAGAACTCCTTTTTATGCCTGGCCAGTTATAGCAAAACTCACAAAATATAATGAATTCAAATAAGTTTTTCTAACTATTTATACAAGAAGATTTAGTTTGAATGTTTATTGGCTAGACAAAATCTGATGTTATTATGTGTGTGTGTGTGTGTGTGTGTGTGTGTGTGTGTGTGTGTGTGTGTAGGTGTGTGTGTGTGTGTGTGTGTTTTCTTATTTTATTATTATTATCACTGGCCTGCATTTTGGTGTCAGCTCCAGGCCCAGACATCACTAGGCATTGTAGTTTCATCAGATGTTACTCAAATTGGAGGAAATAGATCATTAGTTGGGAATTCAGTGCTTAGAGAGCTCATATAGCTTTAGCATGGTGTAGCACACTGATGTGCTATTAATATTTTTTTGTAAAACAATTGAGCTCTATGAAACACAGGAAGAAGCTAAATCAGGCTTTCAGTACACAGGCAGAATTTAAAGTACATAAAGGGAAGAGTAATAACAGGGTACATTAACTGCAGTTTTTGATCTCTGCTTATTCATAAAATATTGAATTGAACAAAAATGTCCAAAATGTCAGGTTCAGACTATTCAATATCAGGCCGATTATTATAGCCAAACCTGAATGATGTAGGGCATTAGACTGAAAATTAAGCTGTCATAATTCAAGACAACTCACTATGTTGTTTGGCAAAGTGGGACATTGTGGATGAAAACCTATATTGCATCCAGGATGCTTCATAATGTCTCAAAAGAAAGAGTAGCAGTGTAGAATCCATTTCATAGTCTACCACAGTGATCCCTTATTTTTGAGGTGGAGGTGGTGAGGGACCCTCTACCTTCTGATTGGGAATTACGCCCAATCTGGTGGCTGTTTTAGACTGAAAAAACCCATTCAGCAAAGCATCACTGGGTTCCATTCAGCCTGCAGTCTCCACCTGTAGTCTCCGATATGGACAACAAAAGACCCATGCTGCAGCAAACTCACAAGCCTGTGAAGGCCTGCATGACTATCTGGAGAACAGAAGCAACTGTAATCATTAATAACATTTACTTCTTCCAGACAGATCTAGCTGGTCAAGTCTCTTCTTCTCTTTCTGTCACCTTGGCTGAAAGAAACTGTGACTTTGGGGGGGGGGGGGGGGGGAGGAGAAGTGTTT
>VUQR01015782.1:0-12343 GCA_015108515.1 Hemichromis elongatus | reverse complement strand
CCCTGGAATGAGACCTGTGTATGACAACACAAGACTTTCTTGGTGAAAACTGATGCCTTAAGTAGCTCTTTGGTCCTTGCTGTCTTGTTTTTATGTTTATTGGAAGCCAAATTATAATTACATTTGAATAAGCCCACACATTTGCCTAAGCTGCTATTGTCCATGTACATTTTTTTTACTGGAAATCATTAGCTAACACCTACATCCTAATGACATTATGCATGTGGTGAAAGTGAACTATCATGATTGATAGGAGAACACTATCCCAATTATGGTGAGATTGTATGACTCCATCATTGCTTAACCTGAAAACATGTCCATTGTAACAAACAAAAATGTTATTTAGTCTGAGCCCTTCATTAGTTTCATACAAATGACTTTATGCTAGTAAATAAAAACAAAAGGAATGGTAGGATAATCTCTGAGAATCAACGAATTCCATTATCTTTGTATAGTCTCTGTTTGTGACTGCTATGCATTATTCAAAACTTAAATTTATTTATTCTACATTTTTGTTGTCGTCACTTTTCAGGATACACTTAATTACGAAATGTCCTCACAAAGGATCAAGAAAGTACCTTGACACCAAGATGACTCCTTCCACACAAAGCACAAGGTTTGATCCTGGGTATCCACATTTAACAGCTTAGTAATTTCCTTCCCGCAGCACAGACAGTTTTATTGGAAGCAAGAGAGAGGTCTGAAGTACAAAAGCAGGTCACTGACTAAGAAAAGGAAGCGAGAAAGGTGGCCCCTCATTCAGCAACAGAGACAAGGGAGCTTGGGAGAAGCCGAGCAGTGAGCCTTATAAAAAGACTGTGCTGAATTAGCATGCAGCAGCAAAGAAAGTAGGATGGAAAGAAAATGGAAAGAGAGAAAGAACAAGAGAATAAGAGAAAGGAGAGGTTCTCTTTAACTGAGTTTTATAAAAACCTTATAAAAGACCTCTGTGTCTTTCCCACACAGGTCATCACAGAAAAGTCCTTTCCACTTGAAAAGGAGTTGGTGCTGAATAGACTCGAGGTCCTCTTCAGTCTGATGAAGAAACGTTCCTTCTTTTATTGGAGGAGGGCCAGAGACTCGAGTTCAAGAGTACGGCAATAAAGAAAAGACGGGGAAAGAAAGACCAAGATGAAAAGAGTAGAAGACAAACTGAAAAGCAAAGGAGGAAAACAAGAATCACAAAACTGGAAAATCTCAACAAAAGCGAAGAGAAATTGGGCATGAAATCTATTTCTCCATTTTTTCAACAAAGCATTTTTTGTGACTGTAGCTTGTTACAGGAAAGCAAGATACAAAAGTAAAATCTAAAACTTTGTAGCATAGCTGTAGTTATAGGATAGCAGAGATCGGTCGAGTGTTTACCAAGCCTTTGAGAATAAGCGTGACTTTCTAAGAATGTGGTTTCATAAATAAATTTTTAAAAAGTATTTAAATGGACCACACATGCACACCCTCACACAAACATTTTACGTAGTCAACATTGCCCATTCTCCCAGTTGTACAAACAGATGTACAAATTATCGTGCATATTTACTTGTGTGGACATACAGGTCCCCTATTTCTTAAAAATAAGCATTAAACATATTATAATGACAGGGAACATCCAGTTCTTGACATTTAGGGGACACATTTGCAGCAAAAAAGTGTCCTGAATGACTGCAGTGTGGATGAAAGCCATTTCATAAGATTTGACCTAATGGAAAATGCTTTGTAGATCACTAATGATGGGAAATGGTGGCAACATGGTGTGCAAAGCCTCTTTCTCTTTGTCTCCTTTCTTGGCTGTAGAAGACATGTCAAGAGCAAGCATTTTGACCTGACAAAGAGCCATTCACATTTAAATATTTTACCCCTGAACGCCCACCCTGACTTTATCTTTTAGATGATGTGAATGGCAGCATCCTTTCTAAAAAAAAACCTCTTTCATAAGTTGTACTTTTCAGTTGGTTGGAAATGTTAAAAGTGGACACAAAGTTCCCTCCAACTGAAAGCTTGCAAAGCAACAAAAAGACAGAAGCGGGGGGTATTTGGTATGAAATGACATGAAAATGGAAAAAAGAAGAATCTGTAATTTGGTTGGAAATATTTGCCCTTTTCCCCTATAATCTGCTGCTTTTAGCAGTAATAGCTAATGCTGTATGTATGAAAGTCATTTATTATAATCGTTACAAACATGCATATAGCCACTATGTCACCCAGTGCTATTGCACTCTACTTTTTGAGCCTGTCACCATGTTGTTGTTTTTTTTTTTGGGGACAAAGATGACATTAATCGAATGTAAGCTATGCTAAGGCATCACGTAATGCTAGCATGCTAGGTTAGCAAGCTTAATTAATATACTCCACAGGTACAAAACTCAGACATGCATATTTGACAGATAAAAAACTTATTAGAAATATAACTTGTTGGATGGTCTTTACTAGACAGCAAACAATATTATTATTTGTCAAAACTCTCCATAGGGCACAAACACTGTAAACATAGTAGAGGTTACAAAATCATTGTCTCAGCTTAATGCAGGTGAGCTCTACCTGTTGTCCAAACAGTCTCCAACTTTAAGCCTTGCCAGGAATCAAAGGAATAAATCATCCACAGGTCAGTATGAAGGGAAGAGTCAACATACTGCAGAGTGCTTTTCATGTAATCACTACATTCTAAGATGCCCTCTAGAGGCTGCAGTGTATGACGTTATTTTTGTGCAGCTATTCTGAGCGGACATAAAAAAGAATTTGCAAGCAAAAATGTTGCATTTTGAGGAGAAAATTATTTTAAACGAAATTTAATCTGAGCAAACAAAATTAATTTGTGCGTGCAGGAAATAAATAATAAGTGTGCCACAAAACCAACCAATCACAGAATTGGATGCAAAAATTCTCATTGGCTGTTACAATCTCAAATCAGCTTGCTAGCTGCTGCATTCTGGAAACACAGTCCAGAATGTAACTAAATCCATTTTTGGTTAGTATGTTTAATTATTTTATTTTACGATATATAATTTTTTAATACCCTTGTTGGTTTTAATCTAGATTAAACCAAACCACTCCACTGGATTTAGCTACATTCTGGACTGTGTTTCTAAACTGTGGACTGCATTTGCAGCAGCTAATGAGCTGATTGGAGACCATAACAGCCAATCAGAATTTTTGCATCCAAGTTTGTGATTGGTTGGTTTTGTGGCACACTTATAACGGTGTACAGAGAGTTGAGCGAGCACAAAGCAAAGATGTTGTGAACGACACACTGAGAGCAGTTCCACAGATGTCTGTGAGCACACAGAGCAGAGATCTGAGCAAGAGCAAATGCCAACAACTGAGCGAGAGGGGCTGTTATTGTGTGTGTGTATATGGATAATAGCAAACACTGAAATACATTTCTTGCACGCAGAAATTAATGTT
The DNA here is from genome assembly GCA_015108515.1 of Hemichromis elongatus. NCBI lineage: Eukaryota > Metazoa > Chordata > Actinopteri > Cichliformes > Cichlidae > Hemichromis > Hemichromis elongatus. The sequence continues at coordinate 8,944 of VUQR01015782.1, read as the reverse complement.
GTTTGCTTAGATTAAACTTTCCTTCACTCAAAATCTTTTTCTTCTCAAAATGCAACATTTGCACTTGCGATTTTTTTTAACGTGCTCTCAGAATAGAGGCAGAAAAATAACGCCATAGCAGTGGTCACACAAAACAGCTTACTGATCAGCTGACTGAAAGGTTACTGGCAGATTTAATTCAACATCAAATGATGTCTACATATATTTCGAAACTTACGCAAGTTTGTTTTTTCACCTGTTAACTGAAACATATTTCAAATATAGTTATATAATAGGCATGGACATAATGTGACTCCCAGCTTTCATTTCCACATTCAAATTGGATGAAGGGTTTAGAAGTTACTGAGTAACTGAAAAAAAGCCATCATTGCACACTGGTCCATTAGTCTACTTCCTCCCTGTAGAAATTCATTGTTGATTTTATATGTTCAGAATACACTGAGCTCTAACATCACTCTGAGTTCTTCTCTACTTGCTTTGGAGAAAGCTCATGTCACGTTAGCAGCAGTGGTTTTTGCCTTGGATGCAGTTTGCACCATTACATTGTTGTTCTTTCATGTGATAAAAATCAAATTGATATCCATATCTACTCAAAAGTTGTAGAAAATTCTGCCATATTCTTTCTTAACTTTTCTACTGGATTGTAGCAAGTGCACAAGAGAAATAAAAAAAGCTTGTTTTTTGTTTAGTTTTTTTTTTTTTTTTAATCCACCCATTCTGGAGATAATTATATTTTCTTATACGGTTTCATATCAGAGCCTGCCATCTGCCTTTCTTAAAGCAGAAAAACTTTCTTTTAAAAAAGGCTTTCACCACTAAAAAATTTGTAGCAGCCACTCACACAGTCTTCATTATCTGCAAAAATGCCGTCCATGGTTTTTATACCTAAACTACAGATGAGTGCTAAAGAACCTACATGTTAGTTCTACTGTGGCTCTTTTAATTTCATTGCTTTAAATATTTATATTTTATACTTATTTATTTATCAAATTCAGTTGAAAAATAGCTCACTTAAAGGGCAACAAACAACTAGATTTAAAGGCAGGTTTTTAGCAGCCTTTCATTTCATTCATGTTTTATCACTGATTTTCTAATAGACAATAAAGTGAGTGTTACAACAGAGTCTTGATTCAACCCATCCATAATAACAACAACAAAAAAATCCTGGCATTTTTTTAAGTAGTATGTTAAAAGTTTTTGCTCAGTATTATTTCCCGACAAACAAGAAAAAAAAAAGTCTTTTATGTTTCCAGTTCTTTAGATATGAAAAGTGGATTGGGCTAGTTAGTATGAGCAGTGATAGCGTCACAGACACAGAAGATCTCCACCTACACAAACTTGCTAGAGACAGACCATCAGAGGAAAAAGACATCACAGTGTTTGACTTGTGATAAATGCCCACTGCTGTAGGGTTTTGTTGCCAAAGACAGAGATAAAACTCTACAAGATGTAACGCTATACAGTAACCTTAAACCTATAATGATGTGGAGAATGCCAGGTTTAGTGAAGTAAGAAAGATAAATCCTCATTAACTGTATTGCACCAGCATTTTTCACCATTGCATATCCCCGTATTATCTTATCTATTTTTGCCAAGCTATAATTAGGTTCCTTATACTTGGCATTTCCACTTTATCCCTTCTGTATCTGGACCAAAATAGCTGTGCTTTATCCCTCCTAAATCCCCTTTCTTTCTCTCATTTGTTTTCCCATTTTACTGGCAATTTATCCCTAAACTCTTTTATTTCACTCAGTATCAGTTCTTTTTATTCTCCTCTGTATGAAGATAAAAACGGCCATGGAGTCCAGATGTAGTAATGATGTGAATAGGAAAAATCATAGACCACTGCCAAGAGGATCATACTTCTGACTGTATCATAAAAGCATATTTGACAGAGACATTGGTTTTGCCAAATTAACTTTTGACGATGAGAGCAATTTCATTGATGGACTCATAACTTTTGCTCTAAGAGAGTGACTTTCTCAAGTTGCAATAAAAAAAATGATGTGCACCATCGATCAAAACGATGATCATTAATATGCTTTAGTGGATTTTGCAGCCAAAAAAACCTTATATTAATGTCAGGGTGCAGATAATCAGACATTTCACTCTGGTACTGTCGCTCTCCCGGTACACATTATACCATTTTTTTTTTGAATGATCCTATATGTAAGAGGAAAAACAAGTGAGTAAGCTGGCATTTTTTAGGACTGTGGACTGGTTGAACAATAGAAAATAACAGGCACGTCTTGAGGTGTGCCCTAAGGCAGCCTATCAGTTATCGAACAGACCTGTTAAAAGAAAAGGGCAGGCACAGACTCCAAAGGAGGAGTGCGTAGAAGCTAGCTGTGGGAAAGAAGGACCTGCTACCTCATTGCCAGGTGAGACGGACTGATAAGCTTAATGTGGCAATCCAGTTCCAGCAACAGAAACAGCGTCCAGTGGAAAACAATGCATGTGATTGACATGTACCGGGTCCACTGTTGTTCACTGGGTGCAACTTTGTTGGAGGATGGTCGCAGCGGCTTCACGGCCACGAGGGAGGCCGCTGTTTCAGCGAGGAAGAGACTGGAGTTGTGGAGCGCAGCTGAGTTATACATTTTTTAGAACTGTGTTTGTTTATTCCTGCTCTTCTCCTCGGGAATAAACTGTGTGATTAAGACCTGCTCAGTCTCTGTGCCCTGGATACTGATTTACTTGCTCTCCACTTGTATTCAAAGAACTTCCTGGCGGGACATTTAGACCCACCAGCTTTAGTGTCTACATATCCATACACATCAGTGTCATGTCGTAAATGGTAAATGGACTGGTTCTTAAATAGTGCTTTTCTACTGAGCACTCAAAGTGCTTTATACAACTCATTACTTCGCCCAATCACACAAGCACTTTTCTAAGTTTTTCAGTGCTATCCAACTAACATTCATACACATTCACACTTCGATGGATGCATCGGAGAGCAACCTGGGGTTAGTATCTTGCCCAAGGATATTTGGCATGCAGACTGGAGAAGACTGGGATCAAACCATCAACCTTCCGGTTAATAGGTGACCCACTCTACCACCTGTTCTTCCCAGACAAGTGGAAATCAGATGTGCATACTCTCTTAAGGAAATGCACATGCATGAAGGCATTAACTAAAATGCGTCCTCGAGAGGAAAATTTGTCTCCTGTCTTCTCCTTTTGTATTAGCATTCTGTGCAACTCTTTTTATACATATATTTCTATAATGATATGTTTTATGAAAACAATAGACTGAGACAGATTTGAAAACTTTACTGAAATGAAGAATTGCTAGTCATCATTTTTACAGTTAAGTCAAATTTAAAGGAAACATGCATGTTTTGTTTGGTAGAGATGGGTTTTTGCATTATTGCACAAGAAAAGAGTGAAAATAACATTTATTTATTAGTTAACGTAACATTAAATCACCCACCAAAGTATGTAGTCAAAACCTACAATTCTGGCACAAAGTCTTCACACATTTCAGTATTGTACTAAGCCTTACTTTCACCACCACTAGGGAAAACTAAATCTATTTATACACTCAGGACTAATTAGAGGAAGTGAACACAGCTGGGAGGAATACCCAGGTGTAAACAATCAAGGTAATGAGACAAGGGGGAAGTAAAACTGAATACAGCACACACAAGACAAATGACTACTAAAATAACAGGCGCTAACTAACAAATAAAATGCTAGACACACGCCTACAAATAGTAACTTTGCACTAACGGGAACAAAACCTGTACATAAAACATAAAAGTAAAAGGACCATAAGAACTAATTAAAGAATAATTGAAAAATAATCAAAAGTATCCAAAAAGTATAAAAAAATATAAATAAAAAGATATTTATCTTAGTATTTATATATAAACACAAAGCAAAGTTGGAAACGAACACATAAAGACTTTAAGGTGATTGCAGTCATGGAAACTAACTGCTTATCCATTTTATACCTGTTGAAGTTCAGGATCTGGCTGCTGGGCTGGGGACAGCATATCTGTGCTGTAGACTGATCAGAGAAAAAAGAAGATCGTTATTCTAACTGAAATACTTAAAAATTCATAATGGACTCTTTAGAGCAGAAAACTGCTAAAAAACCCCCAACTAAAAGTAGCATGATGCATGTTTATTTTCATTACACAAACATAATACACGAGTCGGTGATGAATAATAGGTATTGCAAATAACTGGGTATGAAAAGCTTAAGCTTATTGTATAATAATATACTAGCAGATGCAGCACATTCTTGTCATTTTTGGTGTAAACTTAAAAGAAAGCACGATGTGAAATGTAAAAATTAGATCAGAGGTCAAGTGTCACATGATATGTGGATACAAACCATATTGTGATATTTACAATCCTCATATATCAGTATCACTTCCTAAATGTTGCCAATACAGAGAAAGCCAGAGGAATTGTAATAGTTAGATATAAAATACACTATATGAAAGTTTAACCTTATGTGACCTTAAAGAGGTCCAAAGTTAACAAAAACACATCATTACCTATACTCCTATATATGTTGTCAAACCAAACAATGGCAGTTAGAAACATATTTTTAAATAGCTCTATGGAGCATTATTATCACTTTGACCTTAAGATCAGTCCATTGATCTTGAAGGACAGGTCAGGGTTCAATTATAACATGATATTTTGAATCATTATATGGTACTACCTATATGTGGACAATATACATCACACTTGTAAGAATCATAGTTACAACAAGTTTTGTCAATTTTCAACCAATTAGGTTGACCATGAAGCCCTTGGTGGATATTAGCAAAATTTCTACACCCGTAGAAATAAATCAACACTTCATATTTACAGAGTGACGACATGCTACCAAAAACATAGCCTCCTCGAGAGAGGTAGCTATTGATATTTTCCTTTAAAGAGTCACCTTTGGCTTTCTCCAAAAATTTGAGAGTTAATGATTTTGGCCTACAATAAAAAGTCATGATTGGCTACCCACCTTTCTGAGGCTTTGATGCAATAAATTATTACAATTTGCAACGATTAATATCATTTGCTTAAGTATGTAATAAAACAATTGCTGATTTTATTGGAGGAGAACTATAATTGGGGGAACTGTTATGTTTACTGAAAAAAAATAGAGGAAAAGATTTACAAATGCAGTTTTCTGTTAATTGCCAGGAAAAATGAATTGGTTCATTATTGATAAAGGAGGGAAATTAATGTCTAGACGTGTGCAGTTCACTGGCTATGATAAAAAAAACATGCACACCAATAGATGAAGAAGAACTATTTAATCCACAATGTAATTTTCTGTAAGGTTCTGTTAATTGAACATATCACTACTATGGCATGTCAGTGTAATTGATCACAGAGCAGTTAAATACATACACTGCAAGGAAGTGTCCCAAAAAATAACCCACTTATGACCTTCTGCCCCTTATCAGCCTTGCCTTACAATCGATATGTGAAGTTGAGGGAATAAGGGGATTACTGCCATTGTTATAGGGCCTGTGAGGAGCTGCAACGAGAGAGACGTTGAGCTAAAGTTTCTATAAATTGCTTTGGGATTATTAAAAGGTTCTAGTGGGGGGCCTTCTGAGAACAATATCTCTGAGATGGGGAAACAAGAAAGGAAAGTGAGAGGGAAAAGAAGAGTGAGAGTGAAAGAAAGACTGTGATAACATATCTTTGGATCTGCTGATAAGAGCACCCATGACTTGCTCTCTTTATTCTGCTTAGACACTTAATTAAAGGACCTCAAAATAGAGGTGACCACACCTGGCCTGATTAGAAAGTAAGGTTATTAATCTAGATTTCACATCAGTTAAAGGGAGGGGAGTTGCAGAAAGTCTACAGCATGCTAACTTTTGTCCTTTTTATATAGTATTTTTAAAAGACTGATTTCATACAGCACCACACTGATTCTGTAATTATAAAATCGGAAAAACAAGGCTCGACAGCATTTTAATGTATAAAATGAAACTATGTTTAATGGCTGACACATGCATTAAATGGTGATTAGTATTCGAAAAATGCATTCCCTTCCAACACAGACCCATACACACACACACACACACACAAGTAACCTGTGGTTTTACTTCCCGCTTGCTTGATGCCATTCATCACAGAAAACACCACTCCATCTCCTGCATTTACAATGTTGCAACCACAGCAATCTGAGCATGTTTTGCAGAGAGCGCTGAACAAGCGAATTATACATCTAAATTAAAGTGTGATCACTGCCAGCAACGTTGGGGTCAATTCTCTTACGTTCAGCAGGGTAATTAATGTGTCTCAGGGATAAAACTATAAATGAAGCACCTGACTAACCGAAGCTGATAGCTGTTACTGCTGAATGAAGACTACGATGTTTCATTTAAAATTTCACAAAAAAGGATAGTGATTGCCTCTGAGTAGACGATGTAACCTCTTTAACACCTAGGTGTTTTTCGTTTTTACCTCTGCCAAGCAGATTATGTGTTTGGTACCGTTTCTGGGTATGCGTATGAGTCATTTTGTATGTAAACATGATGGCTTAAAATTTTGAATGAATCCTGATAAAACTTTGTAGGATCATGTTAACAACACACTGAAATTTGGCTTACATCCACCAAGGTCTTCAAGGTCAACTAAGTTATTTATTGGTCAAAAATTGACACATTTTTAATGAATCAAAATATCATGTTACATTTGATCATGACCTCCTGAAGGTGAGTACATTGATCTGAAGGTCAAAGTGGTAATAATGCTGTATAGAGCTACTTAAAACTATGTTCATTGCCATTGTTTGTATTGACAACAATGAATATATGCAGATTCTGAATATTATAATTAATAAAATATTACTATAACATTATAATATATATTTTTTCATCCTGACTTTGTTATGTGTATTGCAGCCACTGTTTAAAAGCATAACAATTTGAATATGTGTACAATGTTCCCGAATAAGTCTACATTATTTCTGTGAGACAAATCAAACTTTTGATCAAAAACTTTTTTTTTACTTTGTCTAAACAGTTAAATGAATTTATTAAACAAAGAAATGAATGTTACTCATGTACTATAGATACATAAATAAAGTATATTAACATGTGTTTCAACAGGGCAAATAACAAAAGCCTGCACTTTGTTCTTTTTAAACGTACTTTAAGAAGTCTATAAAGGAGCAAAAAATAACTGCAAAGAAACCACAACTGAAAAGACAATACTATTCCCTTATACGTAAATACTCCTCTGGAGGAGGTTCAGAATGATTCTTGTTTATTTCTTTGTGATCCAGGTGTCACAAAGGACTGTGTCAGATGTATCATTATGAACCTGATGTAATATGGCAGCACCGTCTGTGCGTTGTAATATCTGCTGTTTTAGAGTCCTATTCATGTTGATTACAGAAGTGGAAATGGGGTGATTGTAAATACTGAGCACTTATTAGCAGTCAAAAGAGTGCTTTAGGTGCTTGGTCGGGGGCATTTCATTTGTTTGCCTTTTGCTTTATTGTTAGGGAAAAGTATGTTTTATTAATACCCTTTTGCTTGTTGGACTGGATGTCTCTCAGCTCTGAAGATATTAAAGTGCTGCTGAACCTTGATTACTGTTGTGCACCTGGATCTTCTTGGGAGTAAGAAAAGTTGAGGAGTCACACAAAGCAATAAAATTAGCTGCTTTCGGAGCGATTGCCCCAACTGTCCCATGATCGAACAGTAAAACTCCAACAGTAAAACAAGTTCTGTATAGTTTCCCCAGACTGGGGACTTAAGATCTGTATGTCCTGTAAAAAGACAACAAAGGTTCAATTAGGTTTAACTTCTAAAACGATTCCTTTCCATTAAGTAAAATAACAGGGTTTGGGTTCAAACACTCCACAACAGCAACCAAGAACAATAAAAAACGATGGGATGAGAGTGATAGATTCATCTCACTACTAAATTTATGCAGAAATAACAACATCAATAAAGATGCGTTATTTTTTATAAAAGTGTAAAAGTGGTGTGAACAGCAATATTCATTTGAACTTAAATTTAAAGGTAAAAGCTGGACTGCTTAACAAAAAACATGGTATGAGTGGAAGGATAGAACAGCACACAGACAGGTTCTCATTCAGGACCTTAAAAACTATCTAACATGGGAGAGACATGGAGGTTTCCTGTGTTTTATAACCATTTATTACCTGCCACCTGCTTTCAAAGGCTATTCAAAAAAGGTTCTCTGGAATTGGTGCCACTCCGAACCAGGTGCCATTCGTGTGAATTAAATTACTTTATTGTGTGTTGTGTATTGTTCTTCAAAATGTAGAGGAAAAAGAAAATCATATCATAACTGCTTGTAACAAGGCGGCCCTTAGCGGCTGGATTTACAGTGAGGCAGATGGGACAATTGTAGTGGACAAAGTATTTATTTTCCATGCAGCATTCTCTTTACAAACAACTCAATTTCACTTCTTCTCTGCAACAATTCTCCTCTAATCTAATGACAACAGGCAGCCTTAAATACAATCAGCTGTCACAGACTAAACCATTATCCCATTAAAAGTTAAGTTTTTAAATCCCAATCTTCCACCACAGTATATAATACATCTATTTAAATAAATAAATATATAAATACATTTTACATTTTTTATATGAATAAATATTTTACATTTTAATATTACACCAAACCAATATTATAAAAACCCAAAAAACCCAAGCACAAAAAGATTCCCCCACACTCTCTAAACCCATGGTCTCTCATGGAACTTAAATGGTGTCTGAACCCTCGGGGAAACATTTGCCCAAACACCTTGGAGGACACAGGCAAGAAAGGTGAGTAATCACAACTTATCATCACTTCTTTGCATCACTTTTTAACATTAGATTTTTCACATTCACATTAGTTTTCCTTACTGGTACCTTACTTTTATCTCAATCTCAATCCTTTCCCCTCACAGACAACCACCACATTCCTTGATGAGGAGCAGCTGTGCAGG
>VUQR01015773.1:5908-20908 GCA_015108515.1 Hemichromis elongatus | reverse complement strand
TTACAGATTGTTTCACAATCGATCCAAAGTTCAGATTTCCGTTCTGTGAAGCACCTCGGTGCAGATTTACACAGATAACAGTATTTCAAATAATTCTAATATTAGTATTTTTTCAGAAAAAAACTTTTTTTGTGGTGATATTGATTAATTCAAAGTTTTACTTTCTTTATCAGTGTCTTCCCTTACACTTGGATACATCAGATGAAGCGCCTTCTTTTCATTTCTGCCTCCTTCCGGTTGAATCCTATAAGGTTGCCGTGAGTCTTCGACTTAAAACCAAATTAAACCTCCTCTCAGCCGAACAGTCACAGCTGTATGTGAAAGTTAATCGTTGGGACAAGATCAATGTTGCATGACTCATTAATGCCTCCAGTCTGAGAGTATTAATGTTTCCCCGCTCTCAGTTCGTCTTACCTGCAGTCTGTTTCCTCCTGCGCACTGTGAAGCTGTCGTCTTACACGTACAGGTCACACTTTTCTACTCAATGCCGATGGAGATTTGTTTTTGTCAGGATTGAGTGTTCCTTTGTAGCTATTTAAGTCCATTTCAAATGCAGTATACATTTTAAGAATAGCTTCAGGCTTATTTCCTGATTGAAAAAAAAAATACTTCTAGTGTTATTTAAACAAAAAGAGGATTTGGGCATTCTGTGTTTTGTAGTAACATGAATGCAATGACAGGACAGACAGCTACATGGTCAAATCAAGCCCACTTTGGAAAGTGTGGAAATTGCAGAGCATTGCAAGCTGCTGTTTAACTTCCTTTGTACCAGAAGGACTATGCTGGATACAGTTAGAGTCACATCATGAGAGACCAAGCTGCTAGTTTACAAAGACATCACTCACGGCCTGCCATACTAGACTCAAGTAAAGCACTACAGAACTGGTTGCATGATTTTTATTTTTTTTTGCACTTCTGCCTCACAGTAAGAAAGTCTCAGGTTTGAATCTATAAGCCAGCCTGGATATTTTACACTCTTGGGTCTAGATGATGTCAAAGACAGTGACTATCCCAACCATGGTCATTTCAGGCACACGACTCTGGCTGTGCACGTATAAACACCACCACCTGCTGTGGAAACATCTGATCTGCTGGTGGCAGATGGCTGCTCGCACCTAAGCCTGGTTCTGCCAGTGGTATTTCCTGTTAAACGGGTGTTTTGCCTTCCCACTGTTGCTTACAGGTGTTCTTCTTATTGTTTGGGTTTTTCGTACTATTGAAGGATCTTTATCTTACAATTTAAAGTGCCCTGAGGCAACTGTTATTGTGATTTGGTGCAAAAAAGGTAAAACTGAATTAAACTGAATTGTGTTTAAAGGCTGTGAGGCAACCTTCACCTACTCTTCATTAAGACCCTGAGTCTGTTGGGTCTGGTTTAAAACAAACCCTCGGTTGTGTGCCAAAAGAACCGCAGAGGTTGCTTATAACTCTTTATGACTTCATCACTAAGTGCATCCTTTTAAATCATCCACAGTCCTTTGACCTGTTCCTGTATAATAACATTGATTGCTTCGATTTTAATCATAACAGCCTATTGTTTAAAACACACACTTTTTTAAAATTTTTAAAAAGCTCATTTATCTCCCATTTCATGAAAACTGATGACTCTGTTAAGCTTTTAATCATAAGTAGTTAAGCCTATTAAGCAAAGTACTTAAGCCTTGTTAAGCCTTCAAAATGATTATACTTAACCATGAAATTTAATTGGGAATAGGTAGTCTTTTTGATTTTGGAAAATTCTCATACCCCGTTCCTACTGATCAGCTAAAGGGAACAGCCTTTATCTTTTGTCTGACATCACTGGTTAGCTCACAGCAGTCATCTCTTCATTAGCGCATTCATCTTTCTGCAGCTATGAGAGAATCTGTCTACATCTATCAGTGGGATTGCATCGCTGGGCGTTAAGCTAAGAGTTTATGCAGTGAAAATTGAAAACTGTGACAAGAGCCAAAATCATTAGGTCTGTGGGTGTTCTCTACACTTCATTGTGTTGATTGGCTCTTCTCTTGTCTTTCTGTCTGTCCTCCTCTCTCGCTCTCTGTCATTCAGTTTCCATGCCACACACTGAGCTCTGTATCTGCTCTGTTTGTTGTGCTGTGGGTGTCCTTCCATTAAATTGCAGTTTGGCTTTGCTGTGTTTTGGCTTTACAGTGAAAAGCCACTCAGGCGCAGGGACAACACACAAACTTCACTCAGAAGGGCCCAATCCGGCCATCACTTTCCATCCCAGAACCGTCTGGCTATGAACCACTGTGCTGCAGCCATCCATTAGCACTAGACTAAGCAGGGTATTACAGATGTTCTTCTCCCTTGCACCTATGGTTAATTGCACTCATTAGCATCTGATATTTAAGGAGCAGCTCAGCACCAAGTCATTAGACTAAGGCAGTTAACTGGCTCACTCGGATGTAACTCGGTGTAACTCAGTGAGACAGTGAATTGGCTCACTCTGAGTTACACCGAGTCATTATTTACTTGTGGTCCTATATCTGTGTTCCCAAGAAAGAGACATTAAAGCCTACCTGAAATTTGTACTCCCCATTAATGCTTCTGTTTGGAGTCCACTCTCCTACTCTCAATGGACTCTTTGTGCAACGCCTTCAAGCTCATCTAACTGATCTCTGCACCAAAAGTCCTTTGGTCCTTGTTCATTCCTGTGCAAAGACTTCTGTAGATTACCCTATTTAACCGTCTCCCTGCCAGACTTGAGTCTTGCTTAAGAGTCTAGTTTCCTAGTATCCTACTTTGGCCTTGACAGAGCCATTTCCAGACCAGGTGACACATATAATCTGGGTCTACCCCTGGTTGGCCCTTAGTTTGGGCATGCCTTGAAGGGATCCTCATTTTATGCCCCAACTGGCTCCTTTCAACATGAAGAAGCAGCACTCTCTCTTCAAGTCTCAGCTCCTCATCCTATCTCTAAGGCTAAGCATAGCCAGCCTAAAGAAGGAATATATTCTCAACCCCCTACATGCAGATTTGGGTTTGAAGCAGCAGCGTTCTTGCTGTGAAGTTTTGGAAAAGTTCTTATCTTATCTTAAATACATGCAAACTGAACTAAACATGCCACAGTTTTAAGACAGGTTGCAGGACAAAGTGTGCACTGAAAGACCAGGTAAGAATATCACTGTAAAACAAAATAGCTAAAAAATTGATTTTGGCTCAATTAACTTGTTTCATAAGCAGTGGAAGTTAAATTTGCAAACCTACACCAAACTGTATTTTTGTCCTGAAAATCCAATGTGAAAACTTTAATGGCGCATAATGGGAGTTATTTAAAAAGTATTATTTGCTGGACAAGCGTAATCTATTTTTCTCGACATAGTTTGCCGGTCTCCACTGTTGCTGGCCACAGGCTCACTGTGGAGCCCAAAGCTCATTAGAATGAGCAACTCCTTCCACGTCATCACAATGTAGTGATAAACTTACCATCCATTTTTGGTCAGTAGCAATGGCAAACTATAGAAACTGCAAGACTCGATGTAATAAAATGTCATTGTGTCATTTCCAGCGGTCTTAAAAAAAAAAAGAACATTTATCCAGATTTGTATAACAGAGATTTAGACAGACAGTCACAATTTTCCTCAAGCCCTAAAATCACTACTTTCCAAGTTTTCACTGTCATTGTAATTTTACTGTAAAACCAACTTCACACTCACCTCTTATTGTTTGTCACACTGAAAGCTGTAATTGGAAACATTTTAGTTATTGTAGCAGCAACATGTCATCTGAACGAGACAGGATTATTGTCCAAAGACATTTTGCAGCCCTGCTGGTGATTTATGACTTCCACAACCAGCCCCTGTCTTACACTAAGCATCTGGGAAAACCATGTCTTAGGTTGTGGTGAGTTCGACGTGGATTTAATTTTTAATAAATCCATAACTCCTGCAATTTTCTTTCATTTTTTACAGAATACTCTAAATTGTACTGCTAGATTTGTCGTTAATTTCATTATATCTCCTAGAAAATAGTTATGAAACTGCTCTTTATTCCTTTGAGTCTGTTCTGCATTTTTTCCACTCCAGTAAGCCACTTGCCCCGATTCATGGTTAAACAAACATCCAAAAACAGGGCCAACCCACTAGTAGCTGCTGTAATAGCCTCCACGCTTCTGGGAATCTGGAATCAGAACTCTTTCGCTCAACCCCCTAAACAAACTTTACAACAATGACTTTGTGCACATCCCTGTTCTCCAAATGGTTCCCACCTTATTTAAATAAAACTATCAATATATAGTATTAAGTGGCTGGCCTGTCTCTTAGAGATAGGGTGAGAAGTTTGGCCATTCGGGAGGAGCTCAGAGTAGAGCGGCTGCTTCTCCACATCGAAAGGAGCCAGCTGAGGTGGTTCAGGCATCTGACAATGATGCCTCCTGGGTGAGGTGCTCCAGTTATATCCCATCGGGAGGAGGCCCCGGGGCAGACCCAGGACACGCTGGAGAGATTATATGTCTCGGCTGGCTTGGGAACGCCTCGGTGTTCCCCTGGACAAGCAGGAGGAGGTGGCTGGGGAGAGGGAGGTCTGGGCTTCTCTGTTTAGGCTGCTGCCCCCTGCGACCCGGCCCCGGAGCAGCAGAAGAAGATGGTCTCATTTGTAGTATTTTGAAGATAATGTTAAGTTCTAGGATTATTATTTAGTTTGACTCGAGTTTAGTCTTGGTTATGTTTCACCCAGGCCTGTGTTAGTTGCCATGTATTTCTTGTCTGCGTGTTTCATGTTGTCAAGCCGGTGTTGTCATGTCTACGTCTCTCGATGTTCCTGTTTTATTTTGAAAGTCTTGTGTTTCTTTGCTCAATATGTATAGTTTTACTCTTTCCCTGTGATGTCATTATGTTCATTTGTGTCAGCTGTTTCCCCATGTGCGTCCACTTCCCCCGATCACCTCCTGTGTGTATTTAGTCAGAGTGTTCCATTCAGTCTTTGTTGGGTCGTCTGTTTGTGTTCATGTGGAGTCACGGCAAAAGGCTCGCTTTTCTGTTAAACCACAGTTCGTTTCTCTCGTGCCTGCTTTTGGGTCTGTTACATAAAAACACAGGTGTTCCCCTCTGTGACAGGTATCGGTGTAGGCAAAGGTATGGGTGTGTGGAACTGAACTAGTACACATGTATTCACTGAATCAGAGTTAATTATCCTTTTTACAGTTTAACATTTCTTCAGAATAATTTCCTTATGACTGCTGTTGACATCCATTTTAACAGCATAACCATACATTTGCATAGTAATTACCTTAATGAAGTTTAACAGTAAAAGCTGGGATAGGCTCCAGTTGGGAAGTGCCAGTGGGGTTGTACGCAGGAATGACAACGAGGAAACTTCAGCCACCAGGAATCACTGGAAACAGACGAGAGCAAGGTGAAAACAAGGGGAAACAGGGCACAAAGCAAAAATGAGCTCTGAGCACGAGGGAGCCAATTACCACCATCGAAATGACAACAATCTGGAGAATGAAGGCACAAGCTGGTCTTTAAATGCTTCTCACTGATGAGAAGATGAGAGACAGTAGTGATGGCAGAGCCCTGGGAAACAGAGCAGGTGGGCCCAGCCAGAACAGCCATCCCACGACTCCACCTGAGAACGGAGAGAGAAAGAAAGCAACGTAAAACACAAAAACCTCCAGATCGCCCGGGTCACCGCACATAAAGGGCAGATCAGCCATAGGTTTTTAATTCTTATGGGCAGAGATGCATGCCCACACATTCTGGTTATGAAGAGCATTCCTGTAGTGATCTGGAATGACACGATTTAACAGTATTTACTAAATGAGTCTGCAGCAAATGCCTGAACAGTTTATCCCTGTTATCACTATCACTCTGACTCTTAGCCTGTTTTGATCATTCGACTATAGATTAATCGGTCAAACACTGTGAAATAGTTTCTGGTTTTACTCTCTCACATATATGATTTTAGCCTTTTTCTGTTTTTATTGTTATGCTGCTGTTTAAAGAAAAAAACAACTGAGAATGATTCATTTGTAAAATTGATGTTGGAAATAATTTTCTGATTAATCTCTAATAGAGAGACAGTTGTAGACACAATAAAAAACAATTTTTCCAGAGGCTGGAACAAACTATCAATATTCCAAAGAGCTTATTTAGAGGAAGAAGATTGACACTGGGAAGCGAGTCATAAACCGATAAACCTCCTCCTGTGAAACTATGCATATCGCGTGAGATGCTTCTGTTTTAATCTCAGTTCCCTGGGTTGCTGCCTGCTGACAGTTCTGCTGTGTCACTTTTAAAAAGCAGAGTGCTGACTTCATCTTTGATGTCAATCAGCTCCGCCTTAACCTCATTTGCTCCTTTAATGTTCACTGCATTCTCTGTCTTATTGATTCATTTACAAAGACCATTTTCATTTTCTGAGTTAGTTTCATTTTCCAAGTCCGTGGGTCCATTTTCAACCTCACTAATTACTTTGACATTAGTAATTTTGTCACCCAGCACACCCCAGATCTTAATTTCGAATTAAAATGTCACAATGGTTCTTTTTCTGAGAGCAGTCAGCCTTACAACCGCCTCAGTTACTGGTTAATAAAGTGGAATGAATATCTGCAGTGGCTTCAGTTTTAAAGGGAGACTCAGCTCTGAAGCTCTGCCAAAACCGCACACCCCATTTGTCAACACAATGGCCTTGGAGCACTGGGTTTCATTTTGCAGTTGATATCGTCACAGTTTTGTTCTTGTGATCGATCACTCTGGGAGCTGAGCTCAAGTCCACTTTGCTCCTTTTGGCTATGACTTGAGGCTTCATGGATCAAGGATTGCTAGTTGAACTCCTGAGAAAGACCTGCAGACAAAGACCAATTCCTAAAGGTGGATTTGAGGGAAAAAAAAATCAGAGAGATACACTAAACTGATGCTGTGTGGTGTTTCCTTTTGCAAAGGGAGATTTTAAAAAAACAAAAACCTTTAAGTATTTTATGTCAGTACAGTGAAACTTTTAGGTTAGAGCTGACAAGACCAGTAAGAAAATGCTGAAACTATTTACTCTGAATGGACTTTTCATTGTGACAAAAATATATATATATATATTTTTCACCTTTGTCAGGTCATGAGATGACTGCGAGACCCACAAATTATTTCAAATGTTAATCTGGTTCCTGAAATCACTGAGTCAACATCATAATAATGGTCATTAGATAATAAAGCATTGCACTAAGTGGCTTTGATTACCCAGACCTAGTAACACCAACACATGCCCTGATCAGACTTTATTAAAAAAAAAAAAATGTACGTAGGCTGCAAGTCTGAAAAGTCAAGCCACTGTAGAAGTGCTTGTATTTATTACAAGAAGGTTGGTTACAAGAAGAACTACCGAATCTTGAAAAATCTGAAATAAAGGAGAATAACCTTCAAATTAAAAGTTGTGTCTTTTGACTTTTAAAGTGAACCTCCTCCATTTCCAGTTTGTGTTGTACCTTTTAGAGTTTCACTAGAGCTCAGAGAGTAGCTGGACCACGTTTGTCATCAAGACATTCACTTCCATTCAAACCACAACTGCAGCAACATGCTAGTAATGAAATTAATCATAAGGCAGTTTGATATGCACATTTTTCCCTAGCGACGGGTCGCGCCAGGAGATTGTCAGGCTTGTGTGATGGGGCCTTATTCACTTAACCCCACGTTATAACGCATCAAAAACAGCACATAGGTTTATGTGTTTAGTGGCCATGTTTTTCAAATCCCCAGTTGAAGTCTATGAAAAAGCACCAGTCACCTCAACTGCTCTGTGACCTCAGTAAATTCTTTCCTGATGACTTTATGAACTCTATCCATAGTTTCAAGTTAAAATACATACTACATTTTGTAATTAATGGTCATTATTTTAGTCATAAAGGATGATACATCAGAATATGGCAATGTCATGTCTTTCTGTTTCAGTCAAAGATACCTTTTGCTCGTTACATCCTGTTTCAAATACCAACATGTCAAAACCAATCTGCTTGAAAATTCTTAACAGTCGTAGTGGATCATTTAGAAGCGGGTACATCCATATTTTACATAGAGTCTATAGTTGTGCCACACAACAAGCCATATTACTTAATACATATTACATAGCATGTAAAAATGCATTAAAAATGATCCTAAAAGATGCAACAGCACAGACACATTCAACAGGTCCAGTTTAGTAATGCTTTGGTTTAGTTACTGTTTCACTAACTTACTCTATCACAGCTGCCACTCTGTCTCAGCCCTAATTTAAAGCAAAAAGAAAAATGGTGAATTACAAAAAAAATATATGCATATAGTAAGGTAGCTCTAGAGACTGTTTTTGGACCAGGCAAAATAATAGTAATAGTAATACATTTATTATTTTAAGCAGATATGAAGCTTGAAGCCAGATGGTGTGTAGTCGTGTGTGTGTCTGTGTGGATCACCTGTACAGCAACTTGCTAACCAAGAAAACTGGTGTGAGCTGGTAACTTTGCACTGCGCTCTTCTAATCATGTGAAATGTGGTAAATTCTAGTTACTGTACCTACCTAACCAACCAACCAACCAACCAACCAAACAAACGTGGAAGTGACCGTTTCTGTCTTTATTTTTGCAGCCTATGGTTTCACCAGTAGCTACATGTAAAACATCAGACTCTGCTATAGTGCCACTTTTTTAATGTAATACCATATGCATCAGGGCACGGAGCTTCACAAACACATAAAACCAAATGTTTTCTAGACCAGTTTTCTCCATCAAAAAATGATTTCCAATCAGAGGTCACGTGTTTGTCGGCACTTTGTTCTTGGTTAATTTTGTGCCACCCCATTTATAAAATCCTTCAAACGCCCCTGAGTAAAGGCAGTTTACTGTTGTGTCTAATTAAAGACCTATTTACTAACTTATTGGTGTCAGTTGCGACACGAGGGCGTGTTGCTGGTTCCCATCTACTAATTGGCTGCATGAGGTTGCGTCATTTCCTGACAGGGGACGGTCAGACGCGAGAGATCCGCCAGTCTTTGCTCAGTCGCTGTAGTAACGTCTGGGAAGCGGACTCTGAGCGTCAGGTCACCGCCGCACTTCAAGCAAACGGATAATAAAAACAAAAGCCAACAAAGCTTTCTTGTTTCGTGTGGATGTGCGTAGATAGGTTGTTTTTTGCGAGCTTGAAGTCGTTTGGAAGTAAAACAGTGACCACAGCGGGATATTGAACTCCTCAGAACGCAGGGCAGGAGCCCAAAAATAAGTTTTCACCCTTTTCTATTTTCTTCATCGACGGAATTGTTATTTCTTTTTGTCGAATTTGTTGGACTGAATGCGTGTAATTCTCAGTTCCGGTGTTTATTCTGACTTGGAGCGGGGCTGTTGACGACGAGGCGGACACCAGAGAAGCGTTAGCTCGGTAGCCACCTGACCTCCTGGAAAATAAGACGGCAGCTGATGACACGCAGGCTGAGAGCTTTACGTGGCATATTACTAAGCTCCCTGACGGAGTGGGGCGAGTTTTCCACGCGGCTGTTGCATTCCCAGCCTTGACGCACCGTTTGCGCGTGAAGTTTGCGGAATACTGTTGGCGATGTCTAATTTATATTAGCGAAATAATTTGGGTGAACGCTGACGTTGAGTTGGGAATAATTCTCTGAACTTCTTCTTTCGTGTCTGCCAGAATAACAGCCTGAAGTGGTTCATCTCTCGGTACCAGAAACCATGGGTATAACCGCGCTGCAAGTGCTCCAGTGGTCGTGATGCCAAGCGCCGGTCAGATCCTGCGCGTCCATCCCGTTATGCGCGCTCTCTAACCCCCCAGAAGTGTGGCGCCGTGTCCCGGTCACACCGCCAGGATGAGTAGCACCGACCTGGAGCGCATGTCGCTCAGCTCTTCGGCAAACTCTGTGGCGTCCAGCGCGCGGACGCTGTCGGCTAACGTGAGGAAGCTGCACAACGCGCTCAACCTCCTGCTCAACGACTTCGAGAGGGAGCAGTTCATCCACTGCCTGAACGTCTACCACTCTAAACGCAACGTGTA
Organism: Hemichromis elongatus; assembly: GCA_015108515.1. Lineage (NCBI taxonomy): Eukaryota > Metazoa > Chordata > Actinopteri > Cichliformes > Cichlidae > Hemichromis > Hemichromis elongatus. The sequence goes on along the minus strand of VUQR01015773.1, from coordinate 10,946 downwards.
CGACCTGGTGCAGACCCTCAATGTCATCCTCAACGCGCCCAGCAAACGGCAACTTCTGCCCATGCTGCGGCTGGTGATCCCCCGCTCCGATCAGCTCCTTTTCGAGCAGTACACCTCGGAGGGCCTTTACTTAAAGTCGGATTTAGTTGCAAGCAACGGACACGCCGAGCCGCCCCCGGGCGAATTTCTCAGCGCTAGCCCGACCCCCACGGGGCATTTTTCTCCAAACAACCCCCCCGAGTTTCAAGTGGCACTGCGGGGCTCTCCGGACAGCTTCAGCACCAGCAGCGACGGGACAGCTCCTCTAGTGCCTCTTCTCGGGAGGAACTTTATCCACGAGCCGCCCGGTGAGCTGCGCCAGGTCACCATGAAGCGGCACAAGAGCAACGAGGGCCTGGGCTTCAGCATTCGCGGCGGCTCGGAGCACGGGGTCGGGATCTACGTTTCCCTGGTGGAGCCTGGGAGCTTGGCGGAGAAAGAGGGTCTCCGGGTCGGTGACCAGATCATGAAAGTCAACGACAAAGTCTTCGATAAAGTCACCCATGCTGAAGCAGTGAAGGTAAGCTTTGCATTTTTCTTACACAGCCGAAGCAAAATTCTCTTTATAATAAACAACACATGTATATTATTAGCTACCAGCAACATTGAACTGGCACGAACACCAGACTCATGGGAACTACTTCTGCTCTAGACCTCCATATCCTGTGTATGATTATCATTCGTCTCGTATTAATTACGCGTTTGGCCTCTGTGTCTGAAATTGACCTCTTGGCGCTAACAAGCTCAGATGTGTTCAGGGGAATTAATTTTGTCCACTGAAAGCAGCTTTGTAATGCCACTACGCGTGTGCTGTAGCAACACTGGAGTGTCAGCTTTAAACTACTACTTCTAGGAAGCTCGTGTGTAACCAGACACCTTCAAATCAACTGGTAACCGTAGAAGCCTGTGTGTGTGTGTGTATGAAAGGAGGCCATTTCTTTAACGCCATAACTTAAATATGACTTTATCCCCGTGCACTATTGTTAATGACATTGAGTGCAAACGACGCCTATTAGTAAATGAGGTGATAAAAGAGCATGTGTGAAGGGCAGATTGATTTAGGAGGAATTCTATTGAGGACCCTGGTTTTATGAGTCTTGTGAACTGTCCGTGGTGCTGAAGAGTTCTCTTAACCCTTTTACCTCGTCATGCTGCCCCCTTCCCTTTGTCTCACTTCTCACCCTCATTACTGGACTTTGTTGTGATTGCAATCACTCACACGCATGTTGTACTCACAGCACAGGCACTCACAGTAAAAAAGTACAAGTCAGTTTTAGCAGGGTTGTACATCTCCTTTTAATTGTTTTATTTTGCTAAGAGAAACTCACTTTTTTAATGCATAATTACACTAAATACATAAAGATACACTCACCAGCTATTTTAGTATGCTAGTACCAAATTGGATCTTCTTTTTCCTTCAGAACTAAGAAACCTGCTCTGAGATTTTGGTCCATATTGACATGATAGCATTAAACAGTTGCTGCAGATTTATCAGCTGCATATCCTCCACACCAATCTCCCATTCCACCACATCCCAAAAGCGCTGGGTTGAGATCTGTGACTGCGAAGGCCATTTGAGTACAGTGAAGCCATTGTCATGTTCCCAGTACGAGCTCATTTATGCTTTGTGACATGGTGCATTGTTCTGCTCTAAACGGCCATCAGAAAATGGCTACACTGTGGTCATAAAAGGATGGGCATGGACAATAATAGTTAGGTAGGCTGTGGAGTTCAGTACTCAGTTGGTACCAAAGTGTCTCGAGTGTTTTTCCCAAAAAAACTTTCCCACACCATTATACCAACAGTAGCCTGAACTGTCGATACAAGGCAGGATAGATCCATACTTTCATGTTGTTTACACCAAATTTGGACCCTAACATCTGAGTGTTGCAGCAGAAATTGAGATTCATGAGACAAGGCAATGTTTTTCTGGTTTGTTCCTTCAGTTGTCCAAATTTTGTGAGCTTGTGCATATTTTATACTCCGTTTCTGTTCTTAGCTCACAGGATGACAATTTGAGAAATTCTCATCATCCTATCAGCTCGACCTTTGAAATCAACAATGAATTTTCATCCAGAGAACAGACGGTTGTGTGGGAAAATCCCAGCAAATCAGCAGTTCTCGAAATACTCAGATCAGCCTTTCTGGCACCATCACATTCAAAGGCGTTTTAATCACCTCTCTTCCCAATTCTGATGCTTGATTTGAACTTCAACAGGTCATCTTGACCCAAATGAACAGAGTTGCTGGCATGTGATTAGCTGATTAGATATTTGCAGTTAAACAGAGGTACCAAATGAAGTGTCTGGTGAGTGGGGCATTTTGCTGTTGTGTTGTAATCATTTTGTGTCGTTGGTCTGGTTACTCTGAAAAGAGATCTCATTTCAGAGAAACCTTTGTCAGAGTTTTGAATACCAGTTTATGGAGCTGGCACGTGGAAAAGGGAGCTTGACACCAGCTGGAAGTATTAGTTAACAAGATCTAGTATGTTACAATTGCAAAAAAAGATGATAAGAAATGCTCCCTTAGTTTCCTATGACATAAAATGTGATGATTTGAGATGTGTTCACTCTTTCTCCATTATCATGTGCTGTCTTTGGCCCGTGGGGCACACTTTGAGAACCATGGTTCCAGCACATGGATCTTTTGCACTCAGAGAGTAGAAAGTTCTGTTAAACTACATGTGATAAAGAAAAATAGCTACCAAAGTGCTAGATATCTTTAAGCTGCTTTTTAAAACTGTGGTTATCTGTAGTTGAAAGGTCACTGTTATGTTCCCTCCAGCGACCATGGATTATAGCTCAGATTGAGTCCTTTCTAACCTTCACTGGTCTTCAAAAAGTCACCCAGGCTCTGTCTGGTCTCGTCTGGGTTTTTGTAATTCACTTTATTCAGGCTCAGCCACATGGCAATCCCCCATCTGCGTTTAATCCAAAAAACTGCACCTGTAGGCTTTTGGCTAATGCTTAGATGTGAGAACATTTTATGCCTCTTTTCCTTCCCCGTGGTTGCTTTAATGCAAGTTTCGGGCTTTACGGGGTCAAGGTCCCTAACACGTAATATTTAACCTTCTATTATTTATGGGCCCTCTGTTATCAGCTCTTCATTTCTGTTGTATTCTGTATCATTTTTTATTGTAGCTTTGTTCATTTGATCTGCCCATAAGGGAGAGACGTAGGACATATGCTTTCATAGCGTTTTAGTACATTGAAGTGAAGCATTCATTGTCCTATTTTTGTCTTAATAATACATTCTCTTAAATCTGCTGACTACAGACTTTCACAAAACTGCAGGAGACTGTGACTGTGCCTCATTTATGCTTTGGCTGGAATACTAATGGCATGTCTTAGTTTTGTTTTTTTCTGTCCATCATTTCAAGTTGCCTCTTATCTGTGGAACAAATGCTGATCATCATTGCTATTGTAAATGAAGAAGTGGAGCATTCTCATCTTTTAATTCCGGTTGTCAGAATTCAGCTGCTCCATATTGACGACAGCATGTCTATACCTGCGACGGCAACTAGTTACCGCTGCTGCATGGCCCAGTGTTGTTATTAGCTGCAAGGTGCAGGCATACAGCCAGCAGGAGAGGAGCCTTGTCTTAGATAAAGTCCCCCCGGAGGTCATTAATGCTTGAGTTCAGTTATTTTTATGCCTTCTCAGTTTGGACTAAATTTTATTACAGGCTTTTAGAACTGTAATCAATTTAACCTTTTAAACTCCAGGCCCACTTTCTTTGAAGTCCATCAATACAAACATTGTAAAATATAGTTTATATTCAGGTCAAGATGATGGATGACTTTGTTTTTAATCTTGTGCTGCATCACTTCTTGTTTGCACATCCTAAAGCTTAATTTAAAATTTTAGGGATGCACCTTGAAATACCAATGTTTGTGTGTGTGTTTTCTTGTTTTTCTTGTCTTTGTTGTCTCTATCCTACTTTTCAAAGAGAGAAACAAATGCATTCTCATTATCAACTGTTTTAAAGTCATTTATCCTTCATCATGTCTTTGAACATTTATTCGGCACAAAACTGATGGAAAGAAAAGATAAAACATGAAACACTGACATCGGAAAATGTCATCCTCCGAGCTGATTTGCCAATAGCCGTCATCAATGAGAGGGGATTTTTTAGATGTGGCATCTGCTTATTCGGTGCAGTCCCCAGAGATCATGCACAGTAGGGCCCTTTTCCGTATAATAAATTGATTCTGTGGATGACCTGGAAGCTATTTGGTCTGTGTTTATTTCTGTGAGTGCAGGCAGCGGCAAAGCAGACTTTTGGCCACCAATAACAAATCAATATCAGTTTAAGTGCATGCTATATTAGGAGCAGTGTTACCGGTTTACCTCAAGCCTGACGGCTCTTCCTGCTGAGGAAGTGAAGCAGTTACACTCTACCAAGCTCCACTGATAAAAACAGTGATTTCAACTCTGAAAACACAGGAGTTGTTTGTCTACCACTTCTCCGTGTTATAAAGCGTTAGTTCAGAACTTAAAGTGGATGAGCAACGAGCTAGTCCTGTTTCCTGTGAGGTAAAAATGACTGCTTTTGTCAGTTTTGTCTAGCGGGTTTAAAAGACCGCTTATTTCTGAACGTGTTGTTTCTCCAAATCAAGAACGTTGTTGACTTTTGCCACATATCCGGTTGCTGCATTAAAATAAGCAAAGCAGTTTCAGGAGAAATTGCTGTTGGACTGTTTCTGTTACGGGATTTGGTCTGTGGCTCGTTGGTGGTAAATACGTTTTTATTCTGAAAATTGCAATATTTCTGAGCATCATGCCAATTTTCTAAAATGACCAATGGGATTTTATTTAGAAATTTTACAGCGTTAAATTATCACAAAGTATTTGGAGGCTTTAATCTTTGAAAAGAGTGAGAGAGTGTAAAGTCAAATTATTTCCTTTATTGTCCCTATTATTTTGGGACGTTTATTTTGAAAATCTGAGCTATATCTGAGACTGAGTTTTTTTTTTTTTTTTTTTAAATTTATGTTTAA
>VUQR01015766.1:0-47243 GCA_015108515.1 Hemichromis elongatus | reverse complement strand
GGGGCGATGGGGGGGGGGGGGGGGGGCAGAGAAAGACAGACCCGGCAAAAGTACAAGCATTCATTTAACGGCCTATTCTGACATCTAGGAAACGTCTACCGCACTTCTTGGGTTTTGCAAATTTCTACCCCTGCTTCATCAGGAATTACAGTCAAGAAGCCACACCAATGTCCCATCTGACATCTTTCAAGCTCTCTTTCATTTGGAATCAGGAGGCTAAAGCAGCCTTTTCCAAATTAAAGGAACTGTTTACCTCAGCGCCAGTTTTAATCCATCCCGACCCCAGTAAACCATTTATTGTGGAGGTGGATGCGTCGGATATCGGGATAGGGGCAAATTTTCCGATCATCTGGGAGGCGCATGGACAAGTTTGCTCATTAAAGGTATTTCTAGTGGGAGACTATTGATAACGATGTTAAAGAATATGTAGCTGCTTGTCCCATTTGTGCTCTGAATAAATCTAACACACAACACCCAGCTGGTTTGTTATAGCCAATCTCCATACCCTGACACTCTCTATCGCACATTTCTCTGTCACTGGTCTACCTGTTTGTTCAGGCAAAACCACCATACTCACTGTGATTGATAGATTCTCTAAGGCAGCACACTTCATCCACCTCCACAAACCCCCACACAGCAAGAGAAACTGCTAAAATACTAGGTGAACATATTTTCAGGTTGCACAGAATTCCAACAGAGATTGTTTCAGATAGGGGTCCACAATTTACGTCACAGATTTGGAAGGCATTCTGTACTTCTCTCGGAGTGAAACCATGTTTGAGTTCAGCGTACCACCCACAAACTAATGGTCAGACAGAATATATCAATCAGGATTTAGAAGCCACCCTCCATTGCGTCACTGCCCCCAACCCAGCGTCGTGGTCATCGTTATTGCCTTGGACTTTTGAGGCTTCAATCAGCTATCAACCTCATCTCTTCCCAGAGTGAGAGACCAAGCTTGAGATCCCCTTCGTCCAGCACCATCTCCAACACTGCCGGAGAGCATGGAGGTGCACCTGCCACGCCTTAAGCTAGTCAGTCACTCACCAACGTCAATACGCAGACTATCATTGCAGGGTAGCTCCTACATACACCCAGGGACAAAAGGTGTGGCTTTCAGCTGAAGATATTCCCATCAGGACGGAGATTTTTGAAGTGGAACAGGTTATCAGCCCTATAACGGTCAAACTGAAGTTGCCCTCGTCATTTAGGATCCGCCCGACTATCCACGTTTCTCAAGTTAAACCAGTTGTGTTGCGTCCATTGTCTACCTGAGGGCAATTATTCTGGCAGTAGGAACAATGCAGTCAATTAGTCCTCGCCAGATTATCTGTTAACCAATGTTAGTCTGTGGCCTCACGTCCTTTCGATTAACTGTAGTGTGTGTACTTCCCTTCCTATCCTGTTTCATAGCCTATTCCCGGAACTCACTTTTTACCCGTATCCATACTTACTTACCTGGATCTCGGTCTTCAGCTGCGGGTAAAACCTCTCACTCTAATTGCCATTCTCACTTGCCTGCCTCCCTGCATCCAGCATTGTGCTCCATGCTCACCCAGACATCAGACTCACCTCTGCCCCTCCTCCACCTACGAGCAAATACGGTGTCCTAGTTAACTCTTGGAATTCATTTAAATTTCCTCTGGATCCCTCTGACTATCTTCTCCTTTTATTCCAGTGCCCATGGTAGCCATAGTCTCCCCTGGCCCAGTTCCCGCACCCCATTCACAGTGACTTCATAGTACTCATGATTGTCTTGCCCTTCAATTCTACTTTTCCAGTTCTTGTCTCATGCTAATTAAGTTCACAGTCTAGTTTGATTTTATAATCTCCTTTTTGTGAATAAATGTGTTTTGTTAAACTTGCTGCGCGCCTCCAGTTTTGGAATCTGCACCTGACCATCTCTCTTCTCGGGCCGCTGAGCCAGGACAGTATCCTCATATGTCTTATTTAATTTCTTAGTTTAAAGTCTCTGTTAATATCAGTTCTCTATTTTAAAGGTGTAATATTGCACCACAACTATAGAATTGTGAGTTATAAGTCTTGTTTCTGTCTCGTCTGCAAAGCTTCAAACAGAAGGCTTTTTGTCAATTCATAAAGTATTTGGTTATAAAAAAGCTTTTAGTTCCATAAACATACTGGATTTTCACTCTGGTATTTGCAGATTTTACCACTTATAATGCTGTGGCTGGCTGCTTGTTGTTATTTTGTAGTGTGTAGAATTTAAAGAGTCACGTCTTTAACACTCACCAACATGTTAAACAGCAACACATGCTACACTTCCCACCAGGACTGTATTATTTAGAATTTAAAATACATTATAATTACATAGAATTGTATACAAAGACATTTGCTAAGACACGACATTTTACCTACATGATTATTCCTGTCTCCTGAGATGTTGCTGCTGCAATCCAGCTATCGTGATTAGTGCAAATCAAAAGAATTGTGTTTGCTTGTTTTTCTGATATGTATTATTGTCCATTGACATAAAATACACTTCCTTATAGCGTAATGTAATTCGTTGGAAGTGAAAATATAACTGAACTTTAAATAAACATCGTAATTCTTGAGAAACTGTTTTGTCTCACATTATCCACCCCCACCCCCTCGGCCCCGCGGGTAACAAAACAACATGTGCAGACACATCTCAGCGTAACCATGATGCGATCCACTCAGCTTATGCGACAAAGGGAACCACAAAACAACATCAAATACCATTTCCCATGACACCATCAAAACCTTTTTTTAATTAATTTCTGACTTAGCTGCAATCATATACAGTAAGAGCACCGTGTTTGAAAATTTCCTGGCACTTCAGAGGGACAGAAGAAACCTGGATGGGATTTCACTCAAATTACCACATGCAGGATTTTCTTCTTTGCCAAGAACATGGTGATCCAGCGTTCTATCAACATCGTGGTTTAAATTACTGTCATTGGGGAGCAATTAGATTTATTGGTTTCAATACCAGCACCAAAAGTGCCATTATGCTTTGACAATAAAGGGCAATGAAAGCATAGAAAAGTAAGGACACTAAACATGTAAAAAATGATATAATGATGAGTTCTTTCTGATAGAAGAAAAAAATATACCTGACTTTTTTTAGGCTAACCACCAAGTGTCATTGGATTTTCCATCTTGTACGTGTCGTAAATGTTTCTCCCATGAACAATGGTTCTGTCTGTCAGTCTGTCACAAACATGCTATCCTATACTCACTATTACTGTCATTTAGTCCCAAGGGCAATTCTGGCTCTTCCACTGGTGCTGGGAACTCTCCCTCCACCCCCTCCTAGCTCATTAATGAATGAACTGTCATGTAGGTTTACTGTGGGACTCATCTTCCCAAGAGATGGCATGTGGGAGAAATTTTAATAATTAATACAGTGTGGTGTTTAGAGGAAGAATTTATTTTTATTTAGACAAACATCTCTTGGCACAGGACATAAAATTTTATGGATTAATGTTCAAAAGAAGTACATGGTGTTACAAACAGTGTGGCTAACATGTTGCAATGCTTGTTAAAAAAATTTAAGATGTTTGTATTGTTATTATTATGAATGAATAATAATGAGGCTTAAAGCATCTTCATTTAAGTTCCTTTAGTCCAGCAATCTTTATTCTTTTAGTTATCCTACTGCAAACTCACAGCTGCTGGCCTTTAATCATTACTCAAAAGATGAGCGTGAATCCAGAGGCTTTGGAGCATTTTTGTGAGTGATTTTGTGAGTGAACCCAAAATGTTACTGGACATACAACCATGGATTTAAATCAGACTGCATACTACTTAATGCTAAACCATAAAATTGCATTTATTACAGCACTTTGTAGTGGAAGAGTCCATGTGCTGAACTTTTCAGACCTAAACTAAACCTAAACTAAAAACATTTGGTGCATCATGAATTGAAAAATCTGACTCAGATATTTATCAGCCTGGAAAGGATAAAAAAGCCATTTTTAAGGCTTTGAGACTCCTGCGAGCCATGGTGAGATCCAAATGGAAATGTTCCCACTCATTTTTTACTTGGAGTGGCCGGCCTACTAAAATTACTCCAACACCGCATCAACAACTCAAGCAGCAGGTCACAAAACAATCCAGAACATTTCAAAAACTACAGCACCCGTTTGCCTCATTTAAGGTCAGTGTTCACAATTCGATAATAAGAAAAAGACAAAAAATTAAAGGCATGGGATAGTCTAAAGGTGAAAGCCATTGATGACAAAATACAAAGACTCAAATGCTTCTCTTGTATTTGCCCCCTTTTTTTTTGATGATTCTCGAGACAAACCTGTTCAGAAGGTTTTTGTCCCATTAAATCCAGCATAAAACTAACAAAGCATTTCATAAAAACATCATACAAACACTCAAACATCGTGGTGGTAGTGTGATGGTCTGGCGTTGCTTTGCTACTTCAGGACATGGATGACTTGGCATATTCGATGGAACCCTGAATTCTGTTTTCTATGGAAAAATCCAGAAAGACAATATTCAGCCAGTTATTAGTTAAGGCAACAATAATTTTTCAGATAGGACCAGGTAGGTTTTCAAAGTCATCTTCAAAACTCAATTTTTGGGTTATCTTTGTCTAATATTAAAATGTGTTTGATGATCAGAAATATGTCGGAAATATGCAAAAAACAAACAAACAAAACCCAAGTAATCTGGAAGAGTGCAAACACTTTTTCACAGCACTGTCCCAACAGCTAAAACTTCGGCTAAATAAGGAAAGCAAACGTCATGGTGAGAATTTACTAATAATAATGTTGGGACAGCTAGCTGATCTAGTTTGTCGAGGAGCTAAATCTTAGTACATTCCTGTTTTTCTCTTGAACTGAGTTCATGCTGCTATACAGCATTACCACTGCACTGGATCACAGGTGGTTCAGTTATAACTTTAACAGGACAGGTCAAGGCTTGTTGATGGCAAAACACTGAGTGCAAATGCAAAGATCATGCACATGAATTAAACAGTGGATGCCTATTTTTAAAGGAAAACACACTTGTCAGGAATAAAATCTCAAACATTCTCCAGTTGTTGTGGGAAGTGCAGAAAAATGTTTATATCCAGTTTCAGGGAGTTGACTGTATATGTGTACTGGCTTTAAAAATGGTTGCACCAGCACTTGGTATTTGTTTTTGGTACTCGTAGCACAAGCCAAAAAACTGATTGGTTGCATGGTTCAGGTCACTGAGACCTAATTCGGTTAATGAGATTATTTCTGTTTCTGAGAAACATTTGACTAACTAAAACACCTTTGTAATTCTTGAGCAGCTTTTTAATGTATTGTGTCAGAAAAAGAGCATTAAAGTCATTGTATTATGCTGTGTATAAAACATACATATTTAATAATGGCTGGGTTCTTTTCCCCCCACAAAAATAGATAAATTAATATCAAACAGCAAATACAGCAAACAAAAACTGACAGACCCTCAAAGGGTGCGATGAAAGGCCCTTAAGAAAAGGTAAATTTTATTAAGTCTGTACTGTCACTGCGACGCAGATTAAAGTAGAGGAACAAAATATGCAATTATGTCCATGAATGTGCTGCAGATACAAAGCCTTCTATATTCTGTTATGAGGTGATGTTTCTAAGGCTTTGGGGATTTTTATCATTTTCTTATTATTGTTTTTGTTGTTTACTTTTTTATGTCTCATATAATGTGCCAATAAATGCAGTTTCAGCTTCACTGAGACCATTTTTTTCATTATTTGAGAACTTGCTTTGGTCTATTTCCATCAAAATCTAATTAAATTCTAAAATGTTCACAATTTGTCATGTTTATGTTTAAGAACATTTTATTCTTCAGTCTCTCACTGTTTGACACCCAGCCAGTTGCGTGCCAATATTATTCAGATGCTCTTTCACTTCCTTTGTATAGTGTTTAAACCTTTCAGTCACTGGCTCTTTAATTTTGCTTCTCATTGTCTAATTACCTCTTTTCCCATCATATCTTTGCCATCTCCATTTGGTCCATTCTTTACTTTGTGTCTGTCTAGTCTGTTTCCTTTCTCACAGTCTCTGTCCTTCCTTCTGTCTCTTTTGGAGATCTATGCTCACTTGATTTAGTGAGGTATATTAAGTGAACACAAAGTGATGAAGCAATGCTACCACACTCTCTTGCCACTACTTCAAGGGAGAAATCCTCGCTCAAAGTCATTGGTGAATGGCTCCTATAAGGGACTGTTCAGTTTTAAAGTGTAACAACACAGTCTTTCTATGAAGTGAATAATTAAACAGAAATGCCAGCTGATAAAACAATGGTTACATCACACAGACTTCATTTTTCCCTTTATATTCAACATGCTGTTTAAGGAAATACATACTAGGCTTATCTACCCATTCATACAGATAATGTTTACTATCTCTCTAGCTATTTTATGAGTATGCTTATTCCTTATTAGATTTTCCTAATTGAAAATAAATATATATTAGCTAAAGTCAGCTTAATATCCTGTATGGAAAACATGTAGTCAAAGGATATGATGCTTTTATTAAACTTACTGTACATTAGCCTGCTCTCATACTGACAGTGTTCTTCAGACTCCCCTGTACACATTTAAAAATAGCTGATTTGGTCATTTGGGAATTTAAAGAGTCAAATTTCAACATTACTGAAAAGATGTCAATCTTCAATACATTAGCATTTATATCTTGGAAATTCATAATTTCTGCAGTATTCTGAAAAGTAACTATATTGTGATCAAGATTAGGATTAGCTTGCATAGTTAAACATTCCAATATCAATTTTAACCCCACACAGAACCAGAAAACTCCTTTACAATCCACACATGTCAAAAGTAAATTCTTTTGTTTGTATAAAATAATTCACATGACAGGTACAATATTTAATTTACATAGATCAAACTCGATATTAAAGCTTACTAGGAAAAGAGATCAAAACATAACTTTAAGGTGGTTACAAATTTTTTTTTGCGCTGACCACGTCACCTAGTTTCACACAGGCTCAGCAGAACTTGAGGAAGAAGCATCAGCATGGCTATTGCAGCTTAGCAAGTCTCAGCGGAGCGTCATACATGTCATCATGCATTGCACAACACACCACAGTCTTAGTGCATAATTCAATATTTTGATCCATTTAAGCACAATGTTCTCTCTATCAATTGTCAAGAGTCCACCAACAGAGTAACCAGCTCGGACATTTAAGGTGGCACCCGTATGCTCATGTTGCCACGTTCAATCTAAAGGCCTGTGATATGTTTATTGAATTATATATCTTCTCGGTCTCGTTTAGAGTCGCCTTTGTCACCACAGGCGATCGATATCCTGGCGCTGCTGAGGCTAACAAGGGGCTTCGTCTGCTGCGGCCAGCACTCCTGCCTGTCACCAGACGGTATTTATTACGTGCTTTGTTTTAACATCCATTCAGTATGAGTGGAAATCAATTTTTCATTTGGACCTAATTGTCTCTGTGCACTGGCAGCTCAAGGCTCTACGGCCCTGAGCCTCGACTCCCTTTGGTGTTACAGTGGCCCAGGCCCACCCTACCTTCCACACAGCTGTATTTTACACCTAATTACACATGTCTGAGGCCTACGGCGAGGTGTATGAGGCTTTGGGGAATTGTTCCTGCAAAGACAGGCCACTGAGACTCACTGTTGGTATCTCTCTGGTAGGGATTTAGTCATGCTTACAGTAACTGCAGTACATAGAAAGAGGCTCAGTGACCCAGACTCACTCTGCCTGTGTTGTTTTACGTCACTGTTGTGAGTTTTGAGGAGCTGCACTGCTTAATGGATATATGATGAAATTCCCAGAGAATCTGGAGTTAGACTGGAACAAGGGAAAGAGGATTTCATTACCCTATTCACCAAGAATGCTAAAACTGGACCCTGTTAAGTATGAATAGCTATTATGTTGCATCCGTGTGTTTTGTACCTTGAGTCACACTAATGTCCTTCAGCTGTTGCTGCTTTGTTAATGTGGAAGTGGATAAAATAGCTAACTGTGAAGATTCAAATCCAAAAACAGCAATTAAAAAACCCATATTTAGCATGGCTTGTTAGTGAGTAGCTTTTACTCTTTGGAACAACTTTTCTCCATCTATCCAAATGTTGCATTTCCTTTCATATAGGGCAGCAAAGAAATTGCATGTTGTTTGGAATTGGAAATTATTTTTTATTTTTTAACTTGAGCGTCTCAGTCTCTAGTTTGAAGTTGCTGCAGCTGCTTCTCACCCACTCTTCTCACAAACGTCCCACAGTAATGGAGCTATAATCATACACACAAAAAAAAGGAGAAGAGGAAAAAATTCCAGAATTGCCTGCTAGTAGAAGTATCACACATCTCAGATTTCAGATTCTCTCATCAGCTAACCACAAATATAGTGTATGTGAATGCTTTCAGTCAAATCAGAAATCTCGGGCTGATGCTTCGACGCTTGGCTTGATTGAAGTTAGCTTAGTTGGTGAATGTTTTATCACATTTGATATTCTCTTGCTTTCAACAACAGTGCCTACTAAATAAATGAATAAATCCCATGTTTTCTTTGGTTGTTTTTCTTTTCTTAATTTGCTTTCTGATGTTACGAATGGTGCCTTATTTGCCATGTTCACTGCCATGTTTTCACATGGCTGTGAATTGTCACAATGAATCAGTACATTTTTGTAATCATCAGCGGCGCACCTAAAGGAACAGTTGCTTTTCTCCATTTCATTCATAGTTCTGATGTTTTTCTGTGGTTGTGATCAACACTGAACACAAGTGTATGGCAAAGGGAGAATTAAATTAAACTGGCTGAAGTGTTACAAAATTAGTGCATCTGTGGTACAAAACCTGTTGCTCTTTGATAGCTAAATGGTATTATGAGGAAAAAGGTACAGGAATGATTAAATTCTTTCAAGGAGTCCTAAGAATAAAATATAACAAGGAGGTTTTACAAAGCACAAAAATATATGACATGATACTTAAGCTGTTTGGGGAGAAAACAAAAACAGTAAGTATGGGGAGAAGGTGCTGTATTCTGAACTATTGGAAAACATGGAGAATTTGTTGGAATCTGCTAGCTGTTAGCCAATACTGCCCTTTGCACATCTATAATCCCCATACCGCATCCAAAAATCCAAAGAATAGATGGTTACATTTTTTATTTTTTTTTAGCTCAAATTGGAAACATAGATCCTGTAGTGGGTTAAGATCAAGGTCAAATCATATTCACCCCATTACACCATAAACAAACCTCTTGGAACCGCATCGAGACCACCTCCTCCAAAGAGTCTCAGTGCAATTGTTTTAGTCCACACCCGAGTGTGATTACTGTGTTCACATCTGCACAAATTAACCGCAACAAGTGAAAACACCAACTGAATGACTTTTCTATGAGTCAGAGGGAAAAAAACAAAAAAAACAAAACAATGAAAAACACAGTAATCAAATGGAGAGACTTAAAAAAAAAATCTCTGCAGTATGTTAAAATGACTATAAACTGTTTGTGACTGACAGTTCAAATGTTGTTCAATTACACTAATGCTGCTCTCTTACAATATATCAGATGCTCACTTCTCTTGTTTATCAGAGCAAAAGCATTAACTTCTGAGGTTGAAAATAAGTATCATAACTTTTTTTCTGTTAAGTATACAGTTAGTCATAATATAAGCTTTACATTCAAACTAACTTCCTTATAATAATGAGATCATCTGGCACGGCGTACATTTATATCTGGTCCGCGAGATCATTTTATATAGATTTATTATTATTGTTATGCATGGCCTGGAGATATGAGGCCCTAATAACACATAAACTACAGATCCCATAATGCAGCGCTGCAGTCTCCTTGCCGAACACTAGGCTACCTGGGAACGTTCCCTCCTCTGTAGCTAGCCCCTCACAATGGAGAAGAGAACAGAGCCTTTCAGCACCAGTGGGAGACTGAATATATGTTCACAGACATTGCTGGTAAAACCGTGTGTCATGTTAGTGGAGCTAATGTGGCTGCAATTAAGGAATATAATTTAAGACGGCACTACGAGACAAAACAGGATAAGCTGAAAAACTTAAATGCAGAGCAGAAACTACAGAAAGTAGAAGAGCTAAAGAAAAATCTGACATTTCAGCAGATGTTTTTCACCAGAGCAAAATCACAAAGTGAAGCTGTTGTGAAAGCAAGTTTTATTGTAGCAGAGGAGCCAAATCAGCCCGGACATTTACCGAGGGAGAGTTTCTGAAGAGCTGCACGATGAAGGTGTGCGACGTCTTGTGTCCAGACAAAACGCTGCTTTTGGCAAATGTGAGCCTGAGCAGAAACGTATGTCAAAGTTTAACCGACATGAAACTGCCCTTGGACAAACTTGTTGGACTTACAACAGATGGAGTGCCGGTGTTGTGCGGTGAAAAAAGTGGACGAGTCGGCAGGATGCAAGTAAAGATGCATGAGGAGAACTGTACTGGTGAGTTAACAGCATACTGCATCACACACCTGGAAACGCTGCCCGGTAAAGCCCTAAAAACGGAGCGCAAACCATAAATTTTATCCGATCTAAATTTTAAATCACCGTCATTCTTTTATGCGGGAAATAGATTCAGAGTTTGCCGACATTCTTTATCATATAGAGGTCTGTTGGCTGGGTTAGGGAAAAGTTCTCAATAGAGTTTTTGAGCTCAGCAAGGAAGTCTGTCCGTTCATGGACATGGCATGTATGATGTGGTGAAGGCATTTAAGGGAAGCTGTCACAAATGAACAGTGCAACTTGCCTCACTTTTCCTGTTCCCAAGTAATGTTGAACCAAGTCTGCACACTTTGCTGATAAACTGAGTCCTCACGGCGCTTTGGTGCCGATGAAGCACAAAAAGAGAATTTCGAGCTGCTTTGCAACACATTTACAGTTGACATGCAGATTCAGATGGAGCTGCAGTGTAACGGGGCACTCAAGGCAAAGTACAGCAATGAATAGTTAGTTCCATGGAATAGTTCCATTCCTGAAGCAATGGTCCAGCTCCGTCTACATGTGGCTCGAACCTTGTGTCCGTTTTCATTTATTTTCTCTGGGGTTTTTGGCAGCATGTTCATATTTCTGACTTGCATGATTTTGACAGGATTTTTTTATGGAGAGCAAAATATTTAAAGTTAAAGTTTATTTATTTAAGTTTATTTATTCAGGAATAATATTCCTGTCTGTTTTTATTTATATTTATGTTTAAAAAAACATCGTTTTAGTGTGTTCAATAAATGTTTATCTTGTTTGGCTGGCGACCTAACGTGTCCCTTGAGTTTTGGCCCCCTGCGCAATTGACTTTGACACCCCTGCTGTAAAAAGACAGCATAAATATTGCTGGTGTGAAGTTTGGCAGTAGTAAAATTCGAATCGGTCATGTTCAGAAACCGAATGTATTCAGTCGTTTCTAATACATGCCGAGGTTTGAGCTATTTGCTGTGTAGCAATGTTTTCTGACGTTGTTGCTGCTTAGGTTGTTTTTCTATTCCTAATACAGTGGCAGATGTGATAGGTGCAGACATCTGCACAGGATCCATTTCACTACTGCAAGACTTCTGTAAACAATTCCTATTTGGGATACTGCAGACACTTACAGCTTCTCGGCATATACAACACAGTGTCTATAAAAGGACTTGCACAGCGTCTACTGTATGCAAACTTAATACATTAACCTTAAGTGTTCTTCTAAACAGCATGTGAAGACATTTATAATTTTCTCCTTCTCCCTTTTGATATTGAATCAACTTTTCTTTTTTGCATTACAATTTAATGAACCCTGTTCATGAAAGCTTTTGCTCCAGTGGATCTGGCCTTCTACAATGCTGATAAAACTCTTATGTCTTTAAACTGCTCAAACTCAGTTGTCCCTCTAATGTACATCACATCTGTAGTGCTCTTTCTGGTGCTTGCTGATAACCAGCTCTCTTCTTAACCTAGCTTCAACAACTCTTTCCCATAGATGCATGTTGTGGTCATCAACTTTATCCATATATAGTTACTACAGCTCCTCTCGGTCTCCACAACTGTGTTAAACAATTTGTTTACAAAGCCTACTGCCCTCTCTCCAAGCCGTCTATATATGTCCACAGGTATGTCATCTGTACTAACTTCCTTTCCAGTTTTCATCCAGTCATAGCTGTCGTCACATCCTCCTTACTAATCCTCTGCTCTTTCCGAGCCACTGTCCTTTATCCATCCTCCTCTCTGTCTCATTTTCTTTGTTCATGAGCTCCGCAAAGTACTTCTTCCAACTTCTCAACACAATGTCTTCACTCATTAGTACATTTCTGTCTTTATCTTTAATCATCCTAAACCGCTGCACATCCTTTCCAGCTCGATCAGTTTTAACTACCCAGTCGATACTAATCCTTTTCCTTCCTTAGTGTCCAGTCTTACATACAACTCTCTATAAGAATTTCAGTCATTAAAAGCCATAAATGTGATCAAATATGCTAAGAAACACATATTTCCAAAAACAACCAAACTACAATGTCCCAAAAAGTTAATTCTGTTTATCTGGACGTAGCTTTTTCAGTGGGAGAAATGTTTCGTCACTCATCCAAGTAACTTCTTCAGTCTCTGCAATGTTATCTGTCAAAAAATATTACAACTAGGGCTGGGTATAGCCACTGATTTCTAGAATGGATTTGATTCCAATTTACAAGGTCCCAATTCAATTCTATTTTGCCTCACACAATCAGAAATATTATAATTCAGATCATTTATCAGTACGGACACTTGTGAGACCATCAGAAGTGTGAGCATCAACATCAACATATGAACGTTACCTGATGCTGCTGAAGTGAAGCAGAGCAAAGTTGCAGAGGTTTTATTACAGACACGGCTAAGTGTTTTGCAATTTGGCATAATTTTAAGAAGTTAAAATTTCTTCAGTATTGAACAGCAGAAATGAGGCTTTCTTGTCAGAAGTCATTTAAAAAAGAAAAAACAGCGGCCAACAGCGCTATACACAACTGTAGACTGGTGAGTAATAAGCAAGGAAATAATGCAGAAAACAGAGATTTTTAGATGGGAACCTGTTCTTAAAGTACAGTGAGAGACAGAGAGCTCTACAGGAAGTGTGATTTTATCATGGTGGAAGCAAAACAGCAAAAGTCAGAGGAAAGTAATAACGATGTTTATGTGAAAACAAATGTAAAGTGTAGTTTCAATCTTCTTTTGCTGCTGGTTCAGTGAATTTTGGTTGGAGAGAGACAAAACATGCAGCTTCAGAATCTGTTAGTTGTCGGCTTTTAGTACCGACGGCGTGTCCGTAAGAAAGCCGATGTCTCACAGATTCTGATGCGTCGGCGGGTCCGTGCTTTGTGTTTACGTCATTTAGCGGAATCTGTTCACCTGCTCTCATTTACTGTTTTAGCTGTTTGGTGGCTGTCGAAATAGTTTTGTGAGATTTCAACTGTGATTCTGATTCAAAAATACGTTTATATTTTAAAATCAATTCATAATTTTAATGAATCGATATTGCTTTATCGAAACGCACCCCTAATTACAACATTACTTTTAGTTCAACTTCTATGGAAGTTGGGCTTTCCTTTTCACAGTTGATTACAAACAGCTTTCTAGAGGAAAGTGACACACACACACACACACACACACACATATATACAGACACGTACAGGCACACTTACTCATGCACACAGTTCTTGCAGTCTACCAGGGAAACTGAAAGACACTATCTGAACTCTTACTGGAAATGAAAGCATAGCTGGATGAGATCAGCAGTTCTTGCTAAGCTTAGGGGGGGATCTCTGCCTAACACTCCTTCCTGGATGCCAGAATGAGTTGGGCCACAGCAGCTGATAGGAAGCTGAGTCACTGAGCAGCAGATGCTGGCTGGATAGAGTAAGTGATGCAGGGTCAGGGCATTGCTGAGTGTAAATTGTGAAGGGTTTTGTTTATGCACCCCAGAGAGGCTCAGACAGAGCTGGGAGTTGATATGTGCCATTGTAGGCCAGATCCATTAGACATAAGCAGTAGTGTTTCTACAAATGAAGTCCAAGATGCTATACAGTATATGTGTATAGCATCTTGCCTATAGCATTAAACCACATAACAACTCATGGTTTTTCAGAGGTAATTTAGAGTTTAAGCCTTAACACATAATCAGTGTTGAGAAGGTTACTTTATAATGTATTTCACTATAGATTACAGAATACATGGCCCAAAATGTAGTTTGTAACGTATTCAGTTAAGGTGCGATTAATATATTTTAAATAGTTTGGATTACTTGATATATTGTCATGCTTTTTCAAGTAATAATAATAAACACATGATTATTTGGAGCTAGCAGGTTGTAATAAATCACATAGCAATACTACATAGAAGATACTGAAGTGGGACATACCCCAGGTAGCTACCACAACTAAAACAAGGTAGTTGCATTAGGCTAATGTGAGCACTGCTGGCTCTGTTGTGCTGGCTTCGGGTCCATTGTGTAACTGAGGCCACCAACATTAACAGGACGCTTACATTAGAGCTTCTCTTTTACGTGTTTTGTTTGGGCTTGGAATTACCAAACTTAGAGAAGGGATAGCCTAACACATGAAATAGCAAAAGACCGCCGTGTAATCCATTTATTTCAGCAAAGTAACTGTATTCTAATTACCCTATTTCAGTGGTAGCTGTAACGGAATACACTTAGTCATATTTTGTATTTTAAATAAGTAACACCGTTACACCTATTCCATTATTCCCCAACAGTGCACATGATACAGTATAAATGTAACCCTTTCTTTAAGAAAAAGCCCAAAACATTCATTAATATGCCTTGAGTTGCACTAAATAAACAAAATATCCTAAAACAATCATAAACATAATCAAAATACTAAATTTAAACCTTTGATAAAGGATTTATGCACAAAAATCGAGCCTTCAAACTCAATAGATATCTGGTGACTGTAAAATGGATTTATACTTCTGAGGGACAACCTTAAATAGACACTAAATGATAACTTTTGGCACACAAACTCATGATTCCTCATCACTGTCAAGTTTCTGTTTCTAAAACAATCTCTATGGAGTTGGGGGCTCGTATATTATATCTTGCCATCTCCCTAAAGTAAGTGATTTTTTTAAGCCCGAAGTATATGTTTTACCACAAATTTTCATGGAAATACATTCATACCAGTTTGAGATATCTTGCTGACAGACAAATGAGTGTTAGCCGAATGTTCTTTGTGCAAAATTGGATTCTCAGGTGGACGCAAGTGATACCTGCTCTCTATCTATTTAAAATACATAGATGAAAGGAAGGGGCTTTGTGACAGTGTAAGAGGGAAAGAAATTAGATCTCATTGAAAGTGAATATAGTAAATATCTTCTATGTTCATAGATGTAGATTTCATGCTAGGTGGAAATATAAATTCTGGTGGATATCGTCTGGATATGAGATGGAGGCTGATTCCTTCAATCTTCTCAGCACCAGCAGTTGGTCCAAGTAGTGGTGGGTGTCTAGATTATTCTGTCTGCATTGGCGGTTCTGACATAGAGTAGAGATGAAGATCGACACA
Source organism: Hemichromis elongatus (assembly GCA_015108515.1). Taxonomy (NCBI): domain Eukaryota; kingdom Metazoa; phylum Chordata; class Actinopteri; order Cichliformes; family Cichlidae; genus Hemichromis; species Hemichromis elongatus. Next base: position 31,760 of record VUQR01015766.1, on the reverse strand, counting down.
GTCAAAAAACAAAGCTAGCATAGCAGAGCACTGTATCACACATGTAACTAATGATAAGCTTCGTGATAGATTGTTAAAATAAACCATACAGCTGCTGTCAGTTACCCTTAACTCTCTTTATATGACAAATAAAAAGTTCTAGAGTGATAAATATTACTTGAATGTTGTTTTTTGCCTGATAATATGATTTTCTGCATTTTCAGAAACTCTGCAGGAAGTGTTGTGTGTAAAAACAAATAGCTGCAAATGAAAACTATGAATTTCAAAATAAAGCATGTCAAATACCTGTGTCCTAGGGCTGGCTCCCCTGTAATTAATGCAAAGAAAAACGATTCTGAAACATAACCCAGACATCAGGGAAACATGTCAAACCTCAACCTTTGACCTATTCAGAATATAAATTCACATTCTTGCCACGACCCTAAAACTAAATCTTGACAGCAGATAAAAAAAAAATTAAAGTCTCAAACTATCTGTTCAACACATACTAGCAATGAAACATTGTCATATGATGTAATGCTGTGCAATACATTCACTTTCCAATTAAGAGTGAATTGGTCTCATGGTAGCAGCATAAAATAATGTGTTTGGAGATCAGCAGCAGTCTGACAACAGCAGCTGAAGGGAGGTCACTTTATATCTCAGTCTTTTATGTCGGTAGACTCGTAAAATTGTAACTCTGTAAGCTCCTGTACATTGTGTAAATGAACATAAACATGTTATTATGCACTGAGTTACTTAATGTAAGTCCGAATCCGAATTCTACTTTGTATTTGCTTTCAATCGATTTAGAAGATACATGTGTACCTTTTCCTTGCAGTGAACTTGCTTCTAATAAGACAGTGTCACTTTATTAGAGACCAAAAAATAATATGTTATAGCGCCTTCAGAGTGGGAATCCCAGCAGGCTTTGCATCATGTGACCCATCCAATGAAACTTTGACATGATTAACTCATCCGTCATGATGTCATGCAGTCGGCCACTGAATTTACACACATAAAGACCCCGTGCTCTATAAAAATCTGTGGGCTTCACAATGTTTTACTCACACACACACGCGCACACAAAGTAGAAAATCGCAATAGACGTGCTACACGAACTCGCGCACACAAGCAGGCACAAAAATCACTCCAGGACCAAAGCTAAATACACAGCCATGCAGAAGCAGCATGATGATGTCACGGCACAGACTTCATTTCCAGTGGCTTTAAATCCCCTCCAGTCCAAGTGGAAATGACTGAACATGGAGGAGTCTAAGTGGCTTTGTCAAATTGGAGCAGGGAGCAATATGAGCAGAACAACACTCCACTTAACAATATTCAGCAGCCCAGGATTATTACAGTAATGTGCATGTAAAAAGCCACTGGATATTACCTGCTTATTATGACGTGTCTAAAAGCTGACACAAGTGTTACTGCATAGCAGGGAACCAGCAGTTCTCTATGAAGTTTAAAATACCAAAGCTCTTTTTAAGTATAAAAATATGTTTAATAAACATGTTCTTAAAATTGTTGTTTTTTTCTAATGCTTCAGGCCATTTATAGTTAGCCACATTTGGTACACTACCTCATGTCTTGACCTAAAGACGCTTTGACTCAAGAACAACTCGATTCTGTGTCTATTTAAGCATGCAAAGCTAAAAATAAAAATTGCATATATATATATTAAAAAACAAGTTATGTCCCATTATTAAAAGAAACAAAGTAGGCCAAATTGAAGAGAATGAGAGAAAGACCTAAGTCTGAAAATTTTCAAAAGTTTTTTTTTTTTCCAAAGGTTTTAACAACAATATTTTTTCGATGGCTTTGCAATATTATCATAAATAAGATGGTATTACTAAGTAATGTTTCACTAACAATCTATTCTCTTGGATTGATTGGAGAAAAATAGGACCAAATGCATGTAAAAGTGGGTCATGTAATCAGTCATTCCACTGCTACGTCAAGAATGCCTGATTTAATACGTTCTCTTGGATATTGACAAACTGCAATATGAACATCCGAAATTCTACATGGTGCAATGTCTGCAAAATCTCATTACGGTCTCATGTTTCGCTTGGCCTCCCCTCCTCCCTGCTGGAGTACAAAGGCAAGTGGGTAATGCCAATGAGAATGAGATAAATTGGGCTACAAAGAGGGGGGAAAAAAAAATAAATCCATGTGTCCATTAACCCTAAGAAGGGGGGAGGGTGGGTTTACTTAATTTATTTTTTCTTTTTTCTTTGTCGAGTGTGAGTGCTGAGCCAGACGGGAGGTCATTATCCATATGCTGCCGAAGCTAATTTCTCTCAGCTCAGCCAGGCGAACCTCGTCCTCCTCACTGTCCTTTAAAACGGTTATAACTACATGACCTTATGAATGGTTCTCTGGACCTTCTACGACCTCAAATTGTTCATAAAATTTCAGTAGGCGATTATTTTCGTTGCTAAAACTTTTGCTAGGTTTTTAAAGTGAGACAAAAAAAAAATGATAAGCTTGTTATAGTCCCCTTTAGCAATGATAGAACACAAAAATTAACAGTAGCTGCTGCACTGACTTTTTATAGAATAGTACATTCATTTTTTTCCATATATTTGGGGTTGCTTAAAATGAGTTTAAGAAGTACAATAAATTTGGTTTCCTGGCTCATCAACATTACAAGCAACCAGTAGTCAAGGGGGGGGGGGTCAAAAATAATCACTAGATGAAAGTTAGAACAAATTCTCTGTCTCTGCAATGATTGTCTTTGTGACTAATGTCCAATATGACTCATAGCAGCATCAAGTCAAATTAAAATCTATAATTTTAAATAATATTTGCCTACAGCATCTTTAAAATTTTCCACATACTGTTTGACTGCCAACTGTTAAAGCACTGGTTGTGTTTCAGGTGCATTTTATTTGTAATTCAAAGGAGAGCAATCAAAGCACATAACCTTGAAATAAAAAGGCAATTTAGGAAAGTAAAACATCTCTTATTTCCAAGTGTGGCATGCAGGGTATTGAAAGCTACTTAATTAAACTTGAATTTAAAGTACAACTCTGAAACATCAAATAACACTAAGTTCTCTTCAACAAGAGTAAATTAGTTTCCTTTCATGTAGTTTGCATTTTGCAAATCTTGCTGTCATGGTTATGAGTGTTTTGTGGGAAAGGAAAAAAGCAAAAAGTTAGAAATGTATTTAAACATATAGTTAAAGACTCATTTCTTTTTCCACAAGCTGGAAATTAAAGTGTATATTCCTTTATTTTAGAGTGCAAGTTAATGCAATTAACCAAAACAGCCAGTAAATTGTACAATATGTATCGAACACCAGCAAATGCGACTGGAAAAAAGAACCAGGCTTTGGATAGATGAGCTGCTCACTAAAATGAGAGGCTAAAGCCTACTAAGCAATGTCCATGGAGTGTCTTCTAATATATATTGCTTCTAGCTTTCCTTGATATGACTCCCCTGACAATGGCAATGAAAATGGGCTACAGTGAGCAAACAGATCAGCCTACATCAAACATACCCTCATATATTACAGACATAAAAAGTCATTATCCTCAGTGGAAATCGATAGCCGACGTGGTCAAGATGAAGAGACCCCGTGTGGTTTTCAGGGTCAGCTTACAAAGGAACACGACTGCAAATGATATCATTTTTCTATCATTAACTGGCCCCGAGGTCGATGACCATGTTTAAAACTGAGGGATAACGTTACTTATAATGTCTAGTAATGAATGGCGCCCTGGCTGGGATGTGTTCAACATTGATTGAACATGTGGACTGGTGAGGAAATCAGGAGGCTGAGGTTAATGCACAATTGTTTCCATAGTATAGCTGCAATATTGAGGTGTGGGCAGACCTCCTATATGCTGGAGTGTTTTATTTGGAGATCTTATTAAAGGGCTGTGTTATTGTTTGTCCAGACTAGCAGTGTTTGTCTACAGTCTAGCGGCAGCATTGCCTATATTTCCAAAGGGAATCAAAACAGCACTTTCTTTCTTTATGTGATACTCTGTAGACATTTAAAACTAAGCATATATTACTGGTATTTTTACCTAATAGCCTAATAAAACGAAAACTAATATTTTTGTTGTTCTGCCTTTCTTACAGGTATTAGTATGACTGAAGCATTACTATGAATAGTTACATATATATATAATTTACATATGCATATGCAAAAAAATATTCAATCTTCATGCAAATCACAGATTTGACATCGTTACATTGTTTAATCTGGCTGTTCACATGTGAGTAACTATTTCTGCAAAGGCTGGGGTCTACTAGCGACTTAGCCAACATCAACCTCTACTAATTATAAACTTAAAAACAATAATACATGGTATTAAATAGATGACATTTTCTGCTAAATCAGTTTTTATGCTTTGTTTTTAAAACTATTCAGTGTCTGAAAGTGCTTTAGAAGCTTAATCTCCTAAGACCCAAACTCTTTCATGGCATGCATTTATAATCTCTCTTTGCTATTTGGACTCATTGGGACCTGATGAATGTAAAAACAAAGAATTCTATTTTTGCCTGATGTAGTTTCTGAGAAATATGATATCCACATGTGAGGACATTCGTTTGGAAAACGCTCGTAATGATGTGCAAAACTCTTAATTTGTTGTCTGAACACAGCAGCGTTTTTCCTGAGTATAATTGTGCCCCTTTGAGCAATATGGCTGATTTGAACTGCTGCTAAATGTTGCAGCAAGATGCATGTCTGTAGTAAAGTATGGATAAAGATATCAGGTTCTTGTAGAGCAAAACTTAGTATTGTGGTCTAGACAACGTATCCATGTATGTGGATGCTAGGTCCTAGGAGGTTAACACTAAATGCAGTACACTAATAAATACCTTGGGGTCATTTTATATTTTTTTGGTCAGTGTGACCATAAATGCAAAAGATTTCAATTAAATTTGTTACACTAATGAAATAGTTTCATGGCAGAAGAAAATAAGGAGTATATTGACTTATTATATATAACTATATTTCAGTTTGACGGTTTGTGGTACTACTTAAATCTCTGCATTGACTGTGCTGTTGGCATTGGATTCCATGATATCATTCTCCCTTCTATATATAGTATATAGTAATGATAGTGCAATATAACCAAGACCTCATATCCTGAATTTTAAAATATCTCCTTACATCTTGTTGAATTCAATTGGATAAATCCGCACCACAGGTCCACCGATCACAGCATGCACACAAAAAATTTACTGTAATTTACAAGTAACTATATGACTTATTTCAGTATTTGTTCCATGCTGCACCACTACACTCAACTGTTTCATCTTCCACCATAAAAACATAAAAACAAAACAGAACAAAAAAATGTTATTCTATTGTTCTTTGCATAATGAGTTAAGTTACTCATCAACTTAAATCAACTTTCATTTCTGCTCAAATAAACAATTAGGAAAAAGTTGAAAATACATGCTTTATGAAGTGGATACTTTGTGGCACATTTATTTGGAAAAACAAAGAAAATAACAGTGGGCTATAATGAGCCTGTGTGATGGCCATAATCATCTGGAACCATATTATTGCGTTTCATTATGCTATTGATAGTACTAAATAAAAGTTGTCATTTTTCAAATTTGAATAAACTATTATACTTTTTAGTGTGCTTTATGAAGACATTTACCATCTAATGCTTATTATGGCTCTGTCACCAGTATATCCACAACATGCACGAGCACAGACACTAGCACTCATACACATACTGTGGCTGTGGCTGCTCCATCAGCTAAAACAGGAGGCCCATATCCGGCCATCTTTTAGACACAATGCTTCCATTGCTTCAGTGGAACTGTTCAAAAGGGGCAGAAGGGGAAAAATAACAAGTCAAAGAATGACTTACTGCACATCGCCTTGTGTCGTGGTGCTCACTGCTCCGTTCATGTGGAGTGCCTGCCATCTACAAAATCACATCCAAACAGCTTTATGAGAGCAAACGGTTGTGGAGATATATTTCATCAAAACGAGAAGGCCCATTTTGGAAATTTAAACAGTTTGCTCTGGTGTTTAGAGCATATGTTGGGAATAACTCATAACAGCACAGATGGAAGCTCGTATGCGGTGCTGTTCGCCCCCTTCCTGATTACCTATTTCATTGGTTTTTGTCACTCTTAAATGTCCAAACCTACATGGTCCTGTGTTTAAAAAAAAAAGGAAAAAAAAGGGAGTGCCTCCTATACCTAATAACTGTGCCAGTCACCCATAGCAGCAACAATTGCAATCATGCATTTGTGATAACTGGAAATCAGTCTTTTACACCGCTGAATTACAACAATTCTTCAGCCACATCTGAGGGTTTTTGTGTACGTACCACCCCATTTAGGTTGGGCCACAGCATCTCAATTGGATATAGGTCAGGAGTTTGACTAGGCCACTCCAAAGTCTTTAGTTCATATTTCTTAAGCCACTCAGAGGTGGACTTTCTGCTGTTTTCTTTTGGATGATTGTTCTGCTGCAGAACCCAAGTATGCTTCAGCTTGAGGTCATGAACAGATGGCAGGACATTCTCCTTCAGCATGTATTGGTAGACAGCACAATTCTTGGTTTCATTTAGCACAGCAGGTCCTCCAGGTCCTGAGGCAGAAAAACATCCCTGGACCATCACACTACCACCACCATATATTACTGTTGGTATGATGGTCCTTTTCTGAATTGCTGTGTTACTTTTACACCAGACGAAATGGGACACACACTTTCCAAAAAGTTCAGCTTTTATCATGTCAGTCTACAGAGTAATTTTCCAGATGTCTTGGGAATCATCAGGATGTTTTCTGCCAAGCGTGAGATGAGTCTTTATGTTCATTTCGCTCAGCTGTGGTGTTCGTCTTGAACACTCCCATGGACGCCATTTTTGCCCAGGCTCTTTCATGTTGTTGAATTATGAACTATGATCTTAACGGAGACATGTGAAGCCTCCAGTTTTTAATGTTGTTCTTGGTTCTTTTGTGACCTCCTGGATGAGTCACACATTGGCCTAAGAAATAAATTTGTCTTGAACAAAGTGGAAAACAGAACTGATACAGAACAGTGTGTTATCCAGAAAAAGCCATAAAAGGAGAATAAAATGTTTTATAGATACATTCCACTGACTGTGGACATGAAAAGCCAATGAATCTTCCAAATCCACATACATGTAGCAGCACAGCAGCGTCATAGTTTTGCACCAGTTTCAGGGCTGCTTTTGAGCCAAATGTGTTTGGAGTTTGACCATCTATGTAGTCTGTGTGTGTTTTGTGGACTAAAAGATGTTCTAAAACATTTTGTTGTATTCTATGGCAGAACAGGAAATGATTGACAGGGCTATGAGCCATGTGGTCCTTTTACAATCGAATGGAGAGTTGTATCTCTGCAAAACACATGTTTTAGTGGGTGCTTGACTCCGTTTATGACTCGGTCTCATTTCCAACCCTGTTAGTGACATTCATAATTTCGACTTTCAAGTGCAGTCAGAGTGAGAAGGTCAGATCTTTTGGGAGCCTCTTACATACAGTTTTTAAGTGCTTTTGGTTCTATCAGCCAAGTATAGACTTGTGGGAATGAAAACAGTCTATCTCAATTTGAGGCCAGTTTGATGCCTCAAAACACAAATTGCTCCTTGTAAGTTATGGATGATTTCTAGTCTGAGGGAAATTCATTCACAACAGTTTTCTCCGGTAACACTTTATAATACATTCAAAAACTAAGGGGATTATTCCTGTCCAGCTAAATGGAATCTCAGCGTATTTTGCAGTATCTGAAATTACAATTTAGTATTTGTAGAAATGATCTGCAAACACTTCTGGGGTGGCTGAGCTCAACCTAAGAGATGTGTGAGAATTTTGGACATCCAGAGGGAATTGGGAGTAAATATACATTTCAAAACAACCGAATGAGGTGCTTCAGATATGATTACAATGCATCCTGGGCAACTTCTTTTGGGAGGTTTCCAAGCACATCCAGCTGGGAGAAGACCCTGGGATAGATCCAGAACTTGCTGAAGAGATAAAGTATCCCTCCCTGCCAGGGGAAAGGGATGTCTGGAATACCCTGCGTAACTTTCTGCCACCACAACCCAGCTGTGGATAAGTGGAAAAAGATTGATGGATGGATGGTGTGAGCTCAAACCCCCCTATTAGCCTTAGTACAGCCTTGAAGCACCTTTAGTGCTGTTGACAACTCTTAGTCATGTTGGTTTATGAAGGAACATCCAAAGGCTGTTATGCCAGTGGATCGTTGTGTTACCACTGCCAAATATTCATGCATATTACAGATCATCAGACAGAATTTGTATATTACGTGTCTATTATTTGTATATAATTTGAATTATTTATGCTTTTTCTGGTGTCACATAGGCCTAAGACTGTTCTGTACAAGAGATCAAATCCCATTTACAGCAACTTAAAGGAATCAAACTCGACACTAAACAGCTCAGAGGTTGTTTGAACTTCATTATGTACACAAGGCTTGGACGCACACTCAAAAAATATCCAAATTTGTAAGATCCTACAACAACAAGTTGTCAACAAGATTTCTTGGTCTCTACATTCTACACACACAAACACGCAAACGCACACACACAGGGCTCATTCAAAAGAACCCATTTAACTGCCTTGTGTCTCTCATACACATTGTTTTGTCTATACGTGTCATCCAGTTCAGAGGATGCATTCTTACAGGAAGACACAGCAAGGCTTTACACAGCAGCCGTGCTCCTCCCCCCTCTTCTCACATCCTTCTTTCTTTGCTCAGACATAAGCAAGAGGTCAGCAATTAATTTTGGCTCAAAGCTATTTAAAGCTTTTAAAGTCAGTACTAAAATTTTAGAATCAATACAAAAACATAACAGGGAGCAAGGGGTAAGGTGGCTGTAGCAGAGGATTTTATGGCCATGTCTCTCGATTTCTGTAATAATTTGTACAGCACTGCTATGCTCCAGCTGGAGACATAGCAGAAGTATTATGGTGTTCTGTGCACACAGCACCCAACAGTCCATCCATCTGCTTTATGTAGACTTTAAATGTATGCAAAAGTAAAACGCAAAAACAAAAGATTATCAAAAGTTTGCATAAAACTATGTGATCTAAAGTATATATATGACTAAAAATAAAATGCACAAACGTGTTTTTATTGGGATGTAACAATCTGAAAGTAATTATTTTGTATTGAACTGCATAGTCGGTCATCTTATGAAATAAATCAGTCCAGAAATGTAAATCACTTCCATTTTCTGTCTTGGAACATATCTGACACATGACACAAGCATTTCATTCACGTCTCATTGCTTCCATCCACATTACATCCTTTTGTCAGTGAAACAGTCATACTGTGCTGCTGTAACCCTCCTCTTTTCCCTAAAAGGGCCTGTACAATTTCAGGCAGTGCTCACAGAAGAATGCGCCCACCATTCTAAATGAAATCATTCTTACTCCTCCAGTCTGTGATCCAGTTAACAACCCAGCTCTGCCAGGGAAATGACAGAAAGAGATAAGAAAGACAGAGAAGAAGAGAAATAGGAATAAAAGTCTGAGATGCCCTTTGCACCCAACCCTCCCCAAGCTTCCAAAGATCTCTTTTCAAAGAGTTGCAAACTATGCTGTGCATCAGTAACAATTGGAACATTCACAAACATTGCTCTGCTGCCATTTCCTTCCACTAAGATCTATGATTTGCCAAGCATGCCCTCTGAGAGTTACCAGTAGCCAAGTAAGAAATCCCCCCACCATCTCTTCCCCAAGCAGAGAGAACACCCCTGGAGTGCTGAGAAATTGCTCCTGCCATGTCCCTTCAAATGCGTGTGAATTCCAAATAACGTTCTACAGCCAAATAGGAGTTGGCCCAGTGCCGTGGTGAAGGCCTCAAGAGGGACTCACTCCCACGGAGAACAGGGAAGGGAAGAGATAGTTAGGAAGAAGGCGTGGAAAGTCCAGTTTGAAAAGGCAAACTTTAAAATGAACCTGAAAACAGAACACATGAGTTTTCTGGTGTGTGGCTTTGAATTTACTCATTGTAGCTGGTAGCCTTCTGATTCCTAATATATCTTGATGTATCCTATATATAAAAAAAAATGTGTGTGTGTGTGTCTGAGAGAGTACAGTATGTGTGTATAAAATTTGGCCTCAGTAGGAAAGCTGGACAGCTGAAACAGCCACATGTATGAGATGACATACTTTCACACGAAAGTTTAAAAAGTGTTGGAGGTCAGTAGTAACTATAGTAAGTACAACCTCCATATAGGATATATTAGTTTCATTACTCCAGATTTATCAAATGTAATGAACATGATCTGGGGTTGTAAAGAACTCATTTAAATTACTTTTCAAACCAAAAGTTTTCATCTTGTATACTAACGAAAGGGTGAACCTTATATAACTTTAACAACAGCTAAAAATGTGCATTTTCCACTGACATGGGCGTCCTTTAATTATTTGGTGAATTATGAGCTTCACAAACAGTTTAGTTGCTGCTTGCAGGCTTTCCACTGCCCAGAATGTAAGTTCATTTTTTTAACAATGTTTGATATTTTCCATCAACGGCTTTGCGAAACAATAGCTTGGATAAAAAATAATCGACAAAAAAAGTGTTATTTTAAGTTTTATTCCCTGTGCAATATGCAAAACAAACAATCATTTTACACTGGGTAAGTCTACAGTTTTTTTTTGATTCCTTGAACCTCTATATGGTTTATCTCACAAAAGTTGGATAAAGTTTTCAGAGTAGCAGAACAGAGCTTACAATACCTAAGGGGAATCCCTGGAGGAGAAATGTGAAGGCCATGTTAGATAACTATTGGCATGCAAACCAGGAGAAGGAGTTTATTGGCACTTTCTGCTGGTTGGAAATAACATACCCAAATCATAATCCAGACTGTGTGTTTAAACAGAAGCAAGCTGGTTGTCTTTTCTCTTTGGTTTAAAGCAGCGGGGAGCAGCAGTAGCAGTAACTATAAGCTAATGTGTAGTTTTCTGATCTTACAGTGACCTCGCTGCCCGGCAGTTGGTGTAGTCATTCCAAGAAAATACAGTTTCTTACAGTCAAAGCTTTATTCCTTTTCTTTATTTACTTTACTTATTAAAAATGTTTTTGGTTCCTGTGTTTGTAATTTTTGTCAATTTTAAAACAGTTTCAACTGAATACAGCTGTAGTTTGGACCTTTGGTAAGTGGACTGGTTGTTATATAGCACTTAATGAGCTTTATATAACATACCTCATTCACACAAGAAGTTTTCTATGGTTTTTCTAACAACTCGGGGTTCAGTATCTTGCCCAAGGATACTCTGGCAGATTAGTAGATTGCAGCAGCTAGGGATTGAACCAACATCCTTTCAATTAGTAGATGACCTGTTCTACCTCCTGAGCTACAGGCAAATTTTTAATGGCTAATAATTCTATATATTTACTTTGAATTTGTAGCTCTAGATGTTATACAGTAGTTGTCACATGTGAGACAGACATGATTAAAAAAACTAGGGTACACAAAAAGACTTAACATTATTTGGTTGGTGTCAGTAAAAGCAACTGTTTAGCTAATGCCAAAATATTCTCTTACTTATTTGTCATCACAATAAGTTCACGAATTAAAAAAGAAAAAAAAGAAAAGAATCTGACACACTCTTAATGCACTTGGGACTAAACATGAGCCTTTGAAAACATTACTCAAGGCCTCACTGCACTAGAATATGACCACATTTGTGAGTTTAGGACGCATGCAAAGCTTTGTTTGAATTTGGTTCAGTTTCGATCTCGTATTACAGGGAAAATAATTTGGAACATGTTGCTGTTTTGAATGGTCTTTTTCCTTAAGGCAAGCTGCTAATACGAACCCTAATGTGCATGAAACAAGATACAAGTGCTTTGGAAATTCAATAAACATGCTGTAATAAACTAACCATTGTATGCTTTATTCTTGAGGGTACTGTCTATCAGCCACAAAAGTTCCAATGTGCCCAAAACCATGTGATAGTATGGAAAAAACCTTGCCAAGAGCAGCTGCACTGGTGATAAGAATATATTCCTTTGATAGAGTATCTCAGTACATAATGCCACAACTCAGTAAAAAAAATAAATAATGCTAACCTATTAATGTAATGTCTGTGTGTGTGTGTGCTTGTGTGTGTGAGTGTGCAATATTGGGGTCAAAAGTAAAACAGAAAATGAATTAATCATATTTACCTTTGTTAGGCGGTGCTGCAGTGTGGATGCTAAGTACAATCCTGAGCCATAGATCTTTGGATGAAGCAGCTTGGAAGGACAAAAACAAACTCCACTCGTGACAAATAGGACTCATACATTAACTGTAATTTTATGCAGTGTCAAGTTAATAGAAACAGCCACACTAGCAGCTCAGCAGGGGAACAAATTGCTCATACATCTCTGGACATTTTTTAAAAGAGTGGTCTATTTTTTTTAGCCTTGTGTAGTACAATTGTGCATTTCTTTTTTTCCCTAACAGTAAGTAATTTTTACACTTTTCTCGGGCATGCTTGATTATCCAGCTGACCAGCGAGAGAGGAAAGGATTTTTTTTTTTTTTGGTGGGGGTGTTAATGGTTTTGTTGGCATCTATTGTGCAAGAAGAAAAGTTAAAGGGAAAACCAACATAAGGAGTCTTAGTATGGTGTTGTGCCACCATATGCCACAAGGACAGCTTTGATGGATTGCTTCTTAGACTCTAGAACACCATTCTTGTGAAAGATATTCATTCACATGTATCTCACAGGTGACAGCAAACCTGGCGACCACAAAGACAAAAGCATATGAATTACATATTATTATCGTTATTTATTTATGTATTTTTTTGCCATTCTATATTTTTTCTTGCCTTTATGCTCTATTGAGAAATCATCGAAATATTCCATCCCATGATAAAGGTGATTATTAAGGAAAAATTTGTATCACCATGCATTCAGATCACAATTCCGTTTACAAAGCTGCCAAACAGGAAAAAAAAAAGAACAATTTTGTTAAGAAACATATATTTGCTTCCTGTCACACATGTTTGACAGATGGCACTCGGGGTAAGCCTAGCTTAGCATAAAGTCTGGAATGACATCAAACAGATCGCTTGGCTTTGTGACGACGTCCAATTTCACACATTCACTGCAGCACTGAACATTTCTGGACAACACCCAACAGAGGTGAATGGGATAATGCAAATTCCAATCAATCGGGTTCATGAACATTAGCTGGTGTTTAACTTGCCAGCGCCCCACTACAAACTCTGTGGGATAATTTATTGCTAGCAGGTTTCTAGAGAATGGGTGCCATGCTTGCTGTCACCTGCCCAGATCCAGAAATATCACTTGTCTAAATAACACTGAGTATTTCCACTATTGTTAATGTGTCTGAAGGAGACAGTTTCCTGCAGCAGTGGAAACTGGCAGTTTATTTGAACATGAATAAACATCTTTGTGGCTATTAATGATTTCCATATGGATATGCAGGTGTTGGTTTGAATCTTTTTACATGAAGCACTATTCAAAATCTGCCAACCATGAAACGAGTTTAACCCATTTTATATTCTTTCAGGTAATATTTAAATGTTCATTAAAAATAAGCAAAACAAAGAAAGATAAAGAAAGAAAGAGTCGGTAAACAATTCTATTTAACCATGACCAAACGGTCAGACCTGACCATGACTAAACTGCTTTACCTGCTAAAACATAAACATTATTTTTTATGTGACAAGGCTGTCATGTGAGAAGTCTTTCATGACCTGTTTTTTAGAGGTTTACAGCATTTTATTCTTGTCTTTTGAACAGATCAAACACTCGATTACACTGAATTACACAGTAATTACATCCTTGCATTACATTCAGAATAAAAATTCTCAGCTTAAATTCACATGCTTCACTGTGTAGTTTTGCAGCTGCATAATTAGCTTTGAATTACATTCAACATTACAGCATGTTTGCTTGTGCTTGACATTACAACAACCTAAAGCAAGCCAAGTTTGCTAGTGAACTGAAAAGGAAAGGGGGCGGGAGGGTACAAGTATAAGAGCTATAAGTGGGTCAAGTTGAGCCTGCTGGGGAGGTGTTCAGTTGGATTCCAGATGCGAATGTGGGGTGGTGGGAGTTCTTCTTACAGGGAAGGGTCAACCCTGCAGCATGTAGCCTCAAATCAATACCACATGTGGCCTGGAGAGAAGCCTCACTCCTAAAACCAGATGTGCACAGACTCAGGTGTCACTCACTTTTTGATCTGCTTCCCAATCTGACTCACTCATGGCTAACTATTTGCTCTGTTCCATCGCACTATTGCTGGGTAAACTGTCAGTCTGCCAGTGCCACCAGACACACTCCCAGCTTAATAAATAGAATGACTAATGGGCATGTAACTTTTTTTTTCAAATTGCCAAAAAGGCCTTTTTCCATCTATAGTTAGTACTTTGAATATTGACTCGAACCAATGCTCAGCATGTATGGTCTTCATGAAAAACCCCTGGGCAAAGAATGCAATACATTTCACATTTTTATTTATTTATTTTATTTTTCAATTTGTTTTGGGGGAAAAAAGAAAAAATGAAAAAAAAAACAAAAAAACATGTTATGGCAGAGACTAAACCACTGTCGGTTAAATGCAATTAAATCCTAAATGTGGTTAAAGCATTTTTTTTAATGATTTAATAAGACAAGATTTGTGTTTTTTTTTCTTCAGATTATTTTTGTTGTATGACTTTGGAGAATACCTCCTATATGTACTCTAAATTTTACCAATTTAAGACCTTTCAGTTTCAGTAAATAAAGACGAGTAAAGGGCAGAAAGATAAATGATGATAGATGTTTCAAGTCAATTCAACTCTAGTGCTAAAAGACAGACTCATAAACTCAACAGTCATCACTGTGAAGGGTTAAGACTTTATTTTGAAACTGTAGCTGTTCCAGATCCTATATTTTTTTTTACATACATTGAAAATACGAAACCAAACACAGTCAACTATCAGTGTAATCATAGCAGTTGACAGGATGCTCATCAGTCAAATAAAAAGCATTTATTTGACATCTGTGGGAAGATTGTGACAAGAAATTCAGAAATGCTCAAAAGTTTAAAATAGCAGAAATTGATTTTATAAATTTATTGCTTAATTAAGATGTATTTTGAAAAAAAAAATGCAATTTAAGTAGTCATTTTCATCTTTCACTGCACATCAGTCATATGCTGTTATGCCTTGAGGTAATCTGAAGAAATTTCAAACTGTGCTCCCCGGAGCGCCTCCCATAGTTTGGATCGCTTTGATGGGCAAGTCTTGCTCACAATCAAGCTGTTCCCATGGCAGCTCACTACGGTAGGGATGTGGTAACTGCACCATCTTCCAAAGGGTTCTTCTTTAGATATTTCCCGCCTAGTTTGGAATGTGTTTCGGGTCACTGTCCTGTTTTCCTAGGATGAAACTGAATCCATGGTATATGGCATAGCATGATAATGCTATATCCACAATTGACTAGATGTTACAATCCCTGATAATGCATTGCGTCATTCAAATGGAGAAAGTCATAGATGGCTGCTATGAGGAAAGCCCAGAAACCAGCAGGACAAATCGTTGTGCGCCTCAACTTCACAGGGTGTTTTGGTCTATTATCACAAGCTATTCTGCCACTTTTTTTATCTTCCTTGGTTAGGTTTAGGGATTAGAGATTTGATCTAGATTATACTAATACAATTTTGGGAGACATCGTCAGTAGTGGACCTTGGATTCATCGGGTGTTTCGCCAATTAGACTCCCTTATCCAAGGAGGCCCTGCCAGGGTTCCCTCAGAGTGTGTTACTGGTTTATGTATATAAATCCTCCACTTTACCACCACCATATCTGACGTTTGGTATCAAGGACTCCTCTTGTGTCTTTTCTTTTTCATGGCTCAAATGTTCCTTCTTTTTGAGACAGATATAAACATATTTACAAGTGTACATTACACTTTTTTTTCTGTTCTTTCTTTTGTCTGTTTTCTCAGGCGTGTGTTTCATTAACCACTCTCAGATCTGGCTTTTTCTTTGCAATTTGCCTAGAGGGCCACCTCCACCTCTTCAGTGCTAAGTTAAGAGTGGTGTTTTGTAGCTTGCAGGAACCTGGTAAATGTCTGTTTCTCAAGGTAAGACTCTGATCACGATCACCTTCCACTTATGTTTCTATTGTGCTTGCAGCCAGTTTTCTCTGTTTTGTAAAAAGAGTACAACTGCATAAATGTTTTTCTGTTTTGATAGACCGAAAAGTCTGATGCTTTACTCGTTTGTTTGTTTGTTTTTCAAATGTATTCTTTTTATCCGACAAAGTTGACATCCTAATGCAATTATAAGTAAGATGTGAATGTTTCCTATAATCAGCCTTACAACATAAATCTTGCAACAGTAGGTGACCCTAATGTCTCACTGGAACATTGAGCATTTCTCAACAGTTGGATGGGATTTTAAATTAAAATAAAAGTATTTTACATAAATGAGTGACCCGGAACTTTTATGTAAAGCACTTTTCCTATCAGACCGAGAGTTTTCTTTGGAATTTGATATGGGTAGCTCCATTTAGGGTTTCTTTCATTTCTTATCTTTTTTTAGCCATGCTAGACTCATGGCTTTTGAGCTGAAATTATCATTTAGTCTATGTTTAGTCAGTTGATTAAATAAGTTTGAGATTGATCAGATTAACATGAAGTATAATACATATATTGAAGTTTCCAACTTTATCTTTCTCATCCAATTTGGCAATGCCTTTCTTCTTTTATGGTTGTTCTTTTTTTTTTTTGTACCTTTGCTCAATTGTACTGGCAGATTGCCGCTTTCTCTAAGCTCTTCCCAAAGCCCCAAGGCATAAATTGAGTGGAAATTTTCTTTTAGACAGCAGGGTAATGTAGGTCAGGTGAACATGTATGTATCTGTGCATGTGTGTGAGTGTGTGTGTGTGTGTTATGTAATAGATCTCCAGCAAGCTATAACAGTTCAGGGATTTGACAGCTTTTGGCTGAGTTCCAGTCATTCACATTCATGTAGTTACATCTTCTTACCTCTCAGGCCCCAAACCCCAAACATCACCACCATTATAATTGTCTTTGTTGCACAAACACTTCATCATTCTACTAACCCTTAAAAAGAAGGGAAAAAAAAACAAAAAAAGAAGCAAAGCTACATAAAGGCTGCTTTTATAAAGTAATACATTTTCAGTTACACAAGCTTAAAATGGAACAGATGTTTAGTGACTGGTTCTATTTTAAATTATGTAATATATAAACATATATAATTATCTATATTTTAATCATTACCATAGCTTGTCCTTGATAATAATTCTTTACAAAAAGTGCACAATTTTTTTTATCTTGGATTTTCTCTAATCTATGCAAGGTAAAAAACAAAAGCATAAATACAGTACAGGCTCAAATATGCATATACTCCAAATAATTTTCGGTTAAATATCTCTCAAGTATTACTATAACGGGAAACATTTGGTAGCCATCAACAAGCTTGTAGCATAATTGTACCTGGATATTTGACCACTGTGTAAATAGGTTCATGCTCAAAAACCTTCCAGTACAACAATTCTCCAAAGAAGGGTGGGACAGATTGTTTCCACAGATGTGAACGCATGAAAAGTCAAAAAAAAAAAAAAAAGAAAATAAAAGAAAAAAAAAGTAAAAAAAAAAAAATCCATTCCTTGTTTTTTCCCTAATTCCAGCATTTTGTACCATAAAATAAATCACACATCTGGAAATTTGCCATATTCTTGTTGTTATTGTTTGTATTGTCTTTCTATTTTGTCAAGAAAAATACGTGTACTTATACTTGGTGAATAAAGCTGATTCTGACTCTGATTAGCCTCAACACCATCCCACACAAACAACACATGACACACTGAGTCAAGCCAGGACTTGAGCTGTGATAAACATCAAACCACAGCAACTGCTTTGTATCCTTCTAGTGATGCAGGTTCCAAAGAAATTCACAGATCAGAAAAAAAGAAAGCTGAGGGCAGGAGAGCCAGTGTCGCCTTCATGTTAAAGAATGGCTGAAAGTAAAAGCTAGGATGTGACCATGATAGATTTAAGTTCATGTGTCCATTTTTAGATTTGCAAATGACATTTGTACTTGCAACTACTGAAAAAATAATCAAAACCAGAGAAATTTCTTCCACCATCTGGTATTACCCTTTGGTTTGGTAATAGTGTTGCTTTGTGCAAATCACTGCAATCTAGATCAAAATTTCACAAAGTACTTCCACTTAACAGAAAAAAACAACATTTTAGCTGTTGTTTAATAGCTAATGAGATGTTGAAAAAATGACATGGGCGAAATGTAAAGTAATCATAAGAAATATAGCCCATATTTACTCTGTAAATATCTGTCTAGTCTAACTAAAATGTGCATGACGTTTTTAATTAACATTTGTTACATTTTGTTTTCTCGCTTTTTATCTGTTGCATTTGTTCGTGCAGTCAATCATTTATTAGATAAAGCAGGAATCTATACCCTGGTAACACAGAAAAACTAGCAGAAGTATCAAAAGAGGTTAACGTTCTTTACTAGAATGGTGTATCTTAACCTAAATAAACAGCACATAAAATATAACTTGTCAAAAATTGTGCTAACAACGCTTGGCCTGATCGACGTTTTGACGATTACAACCTCCAATACTCAATTTGCACCGGAAGATAATATTTTAGACGAGAGAACGAGGACTGCAAATGAGGGCATTGAAAGTTTAAATGTAAATGTGAAAAGTTCATTTCACAACAGACAGGCAATACAAATCTTTTTGATATGCACTGTGAAGAACTATGCTTTGGAATTTATTGAATCTATAAATCCTGCTGTATTTATCCAGTGTTCATCCAGTAATTGTATAAGTGCTGCGATGTGTTTTCACAGTATGTGGAATTTGAAGCATGTGAAAGCAAGCTGTACACTTTTAAGTCATGAGCGGAGGCAGGGGTTACTTCACAGCACATTTTTCCTCAGTGGTAGCACATTCTTTTCTATCCCCAGCATGTGCTTTTGTTTCATAATAGACTCTCAAATGAAAACACAATTTGCTTTGTGGTGTTGATTTTAAGTGTGAGTATGGAAAGCATATGGCGCCACTGAAAGCCACTGTTCTCCCGTTCCTGTTTGTTTGGTCACATCCGCAACGAGGAATTCACAGATGGGACTTGTCGTTCAGAGCGACTAGCTTCTACAGCTGCTGGTGAAGGGAATTTGCATGCAGGAGAGCAAAACTATAAAAGAGCATCTTTTAGAAGTGGGCCACAGCTGAGTATCTGGTGGAGAAAATTGCCACCGTCAAGCTGTCTGCTAACAAGACACAGAAATCTGCATCTGAGGTGTTTAGCTGATGGTCTTATCTGGGGAGACTCTCAGGCAGTGTTTAGCTCAGAGTCATTTCATAGCTGGTATTGGACAGATTGGCTGGTGTATGAGTTTGAACTTCTTTGAACCTCTTACACTCAGGGTGCTGATATGATGCAGAGACTCTGTAGTCATCTGCAAAATTATTTAAAAATGTATTTGATATAAATATTCAATAAAGAGTCCTTTTTATGTCATCTTGCTGGTCAAACGTTTTGAAACAAAGAAGATGAAATTACCCCATCATTTCCATGTCTGCATTATAATCAAAACATAGATGTAATATTGGAATAATTTCTGTCTCTCGTCAAACTTGCCCACACCCACCATGGACAAACACCACCAACTCTTTGAAATGTCAGCTTCAAAGCTGATCTTTGTCCGTCCTCTCTCCACACAGACAGCGGTGGTGGGGGGGGGGGCCTCCAACCAGATGTTGGCTAGGTCTAATGCCTGAGGTCAGAGGTTGTAGGCTGATACTGAGGGTCAGGGAGGTTTTGGTGGTAAGGAACATATCAGCTGGAGACAAACAGACCGCACCCTCCTCGGACCTTTTGTGGTTTGAATTACTGCTGCCATTGTGGAGGCCTGGTAATTGAATTGTGCCAACACTAATAAACATCAGGTGATTGATATTTTAAGGAGGTAATTTGTTGCCTGGTAATATTTCAGTGATTGTGTTAAGATTATGCAAGTGTAGGATTTAATGTCATTCTTATATCTATCTTCCAAGATACAGCTCATAAAATGAGGACATTTTAGATGTTATCACGTAGAGTTTCTATGACCATCATAGTCAATGAAAAAACATGACCTTTCTATGCCTCTGTATTTGTGCATTTTAAAATCTTTACAGTCTATATGAAAATGTATATTCTTAAGAATTTACCCAAAATATTGGGCTAAAAAGATGAGCTTTGGCTCCAAGTTATCTTTGGCATTAAATGCTTTTAAAACTATTTGTTCGCTCTGTGGAGAAGTAGTTAATTAGCTCAGTATTGGCAAATTGTATTTTGGAAAGTGTAATACTGTATTAGAAAAGACTTAAAACAAAAATAGCAACAAGTTCTGAACAGTCACCACTTTTATAATATGACAATGTTTGGTGTGTGGGAGAACTCATTTAGTTCTAGCTGCTATAAAAACACGCATAAGGTGAGCACATCCAGTCAATGCAAACCAACACAGACGCTGTTATGGTGAAAACAGGAAGTTACAAGCATGTAATAAGTCATGTTGATGACTGCCTCTTTGCCGTAATGAGCCAATCAGCAGTTTAATACCCTTTTTTATTGACCATCGTTTTAATTGCTTCGGCCAGTAAGATTTGCAGGAGACAAGTGTTCAGAAACCCAAAGAGTTTAAATATACAGTACCAAAGTGTTATTGTGTCAAAAATCTATAACACATGCATGACTAAAGAAACAGTTATGTGGTTGTGAATGATCCTAATAATGTAAAGCTTACTTATTATCACAAATAAAAGACTAAAACCAACAATTTCACAATGTGCTAGTTCATCTCCTCACATTCTGACAGAACGTCTATATATGACTCACTGGGTGTCGACTGGAACACCTACTTTAACCCACACAATGGTATTAGTAGTCTTTAGTGAGTGATACACAATGACCTGAGAGATTAAGTTAACTGAAACACAAACAAAAAACAATAGTAATAAATTTAGAGGCCTATTCCTGCACATTCAGCAGAGATGCTTTGGGATGACAGTGATAGAGAAAAACCTGTTTGACACTCCAAGCGAAGGGCAGTA
The DNA here is from genome assembly GCA_015108515.1 of Hemichromis elongatus. Classification (NCBI taxonomy): domain Eukaryota; kingdom Metazoa; phylum Chordata; class Actinopteri; order Cichliformes; family Cichlidae; genus Hemichromis; species Hemichromis elongatus. Next base: position 10,693 of record VUQR01015766.1, on the reverse strand, counting down.
GAGCTGAGAATGACTAAGGTAGTGGGAAGTTACTACAGTTTTGTTGTTGTCAGAGTATGGAGTTGTTAGAGGAAGATTATGGGGAAAACAAGAATCGGTGGGTTTTACTTTCTGTGAAATCTTTGGAATGACTTACAGCTCTTCCTTGACTCATGTTGTTCAGGGCTTGAAGATATTATTGCTGTGTGTGTGTGTTTGTACATGTATGTGTGCACGTGTGTTTGTGGGTGCGTGTGTCTTCAAAGAACTTTGAGTGTGTTTTGTCAGTTTAAACTTCACAAAATACAAAGTTGATTTGCAGGAACCTTGATAAGTAGTTTGCGTATGGGCAATGAAAAAAATGATTACAATTTTGTTGTAAAGGCCATTCCTCACTACGCGCACGGCAAAAAAAGCAACACAAAATTCCAAACCTTTACGTTGCAAACTTGTTGAGTAATACACAATACATGGACATACACACCAAAAGCACTGAATTCTTACAAAAAAATGTGTCCTAAAAAATACACTGTGAACAAAATGAATTCGACATCAAGCAATGAAGAGCTGGTCCTGAGGTAAGAAGTAAGAAAAGAAACTGAGATTTTGAGTTCATCCAGCTCGCACAAAAAGGTAAGAACATTTCATGGTTTGATCCAGAAGCTGACGTTTTATCACGGCTACTTTTGTATATATTTCCTGATGGCAGTGGGGCAGTTTAAGCTCTAGTTGGCAGAGTTGAGACCACATCTGACCAGGCAGAGAAATCATTTCAGATAGCCGATGGACCAGCAGCATCTAGCTGTGCATCGCAGGTAAAATGTTATTTTCAGTATTATTATTCATGATAGTGCTGGTTTTCTGCTACAATTCGACTTGTTGAACAATGCAATGGTCTGATTGGTCAGATCTGTGTATTTGAAATGGAAAATATGGATAAAAAATTAATGCAAGAAATGTATCTGTCAAAATTACGTGGTCGGTGTGAATGGCTGCATTAAGAATAGCTGAGTCCTTTGGATAAAACTGCCATGTAGGACATGGTCTACAAACTGGCAGTGCACTTCCATGTGTTCAGTCTTTCATAACTCTATATATAGATATATATATATATTTGTGTGAGTTCTGTGTTTTGTACTTTTGCCCCCTTACAAAGTGATGGATGCAAGTTTACATTTCTCAAATTGTGAGCGATATGCAATGTCACACAGATCTCAACTACAAGGCTGAGAATCCATTTATTTTGTAGTTTTTCACTAGGTAATACTCCATAAACTCTCATAAGAATAGCTAAACCTCCTGCAGTCATCATAATCAAAAGCCAATGCTCACTCCATCCATCTTAGAGCTCCATTCAAGCTAACAACATTACTATTCATCATCAGTATTCACACCTGTCCAAATCCATAACCTCATTGCCTGGAGGGAAGAAAGAAAGGGGGAAAAAAAGTCATCTCCATCTCACTGAGAAAGGAAGAAACCAATTCCCCTCTGCCTGCATCTCTTACATGCATTTGTCATACGTCAACCAGACAAGTGAACTCCCTCCTCTCCTTGCACGCAGCTCCTCTCTGACCCAGCTAGCTTTGTCCTGACTCATAAAGAGGGCTAAATGAAAACCATCCAACCCCCCCTCCCCTTTTGTCACTCTTGTCTCTCTGCAACTGAAACTCATTTCCTCTGCACAGTGTATCAGAGGGGGGAAAAAAATACAATATCGAAGCCAAAGTTGGTCTCACCACCCCCCTCTGAGTAGCTAAGAAAAATAGTGTACATTTCTCTAGGTATTCCCTGAATGTGGGAGTGGGCCTGCAGATGTGGGAGAACTGTCACCCCTTAAAACGACCAACTCCCCAGTGTCGTCCTCCACCCGTCCCACATTTCTCATACGCTTCAAAGCTTTGGATTGTGAGTTCATAAATAAATGTATGAATGCATACACGGACAGATGGACACATACAAAAGAACACATACAGAGATCACTACATACAGACCACTAGTCCAGGATACATTCAGTCTCAAACTATATATCTGTGTTTTAGATACAATTTCTCACATTCTCTTTACTTTCTTTATACCATACCACATTTAAATACATGTATACACATACACTCACACACACATATAAACAGTGTGTATCCTTCTGCTTGTCTACACAAGTGTAAACACACACAAAGTACTTGGACAGCTAGTGCCTGGACCCTCTGTTTTTCCATTGCAGAGCCTGGCAGTAGAATAGTTCAGCACTAGCAGAAACATTAGCAGCAGTGGGAGAGAGAACTGATGGCTGAGCTCATAAAAGGGTAGGGTGGACATGAGACAAGTTGTGCTGATGCCTAAAACAAACAATAAAAAAGGAACATTTTTCTAATGGTCATAGCTTATATGGGTACTGTTAAACTGTTTGATAAAAGTCTGAGTCAGGTCAGTTTGACAAAAATTCTTGGTGTTGGTATTACTTGTTGGTGAAATAGTGAATTACAGGCGTGCACTTCTACAAAGCAGTACAAAAATAGCACCAGCAATTGAAGGGGACCAAGGGTGCATGAGAGGATGATCTCGAAACAGAAGTTTAAATTTTTTATATATATTCATATATATATATACAGTATATTCATATGTATGTGTGTGTGTGTGTGTGTGTGTGTAAATCTCCGGGTTCTGCCGGAGGTTTCTTCCTGTTAAAAGGGAGTTTTTCCTTCCCACCGTTGCCAAAGTGGTTGCTCATAGGGGGTCGTTTGATTGTTGGGTTTTTCTCTGTATGTATTTTAAGCACCTTGAGGTGGCTGTTGTTGTGGTTTGTTTGGCGCTATATAATAAAATGGAATTGAACATAGAAACTCATATATACATGTAAACCCTGATGGAGCAGGTCAGGTAGAACTAACACAAATATGATTATATAAAAAAAATAAATAAATACATAAAAAATAAAATAACGGTAAAAAAAAAGAAAGATATAAAATAACAGTAAAAAATGTCTATTTCTACCAACACTTAATCTATTTCTGCCAATTTTGTTTTCTATTTTGCTTCTTTCTGCTGATTACTGTAGTTTGAAGTCTTTTCATACTTTAAACAGATCCCAATTTCTTCTTTTTTAGGGATTTTTATTCAACTCCATGAAGCTTTTCAGTCATGGATAATGTAAAATCACTTTTTTATAAGGGGAGTTACAATGTGGAGTCTCAGTTTTTCTGTGTTAAGTGGTGTATATGCCATCATTTCAGTCATTTTCAACGAATTAAATTTCAGTAGTGCATGCAACAGTGAGCTGGGGTTTCAAGAGGTTTTTGCATAGAGCAGTTAAGTGTAGCACAATTGAATCCAATTAGAAGGCATTTCACTGCAGGTAATCAGTGTTCAAACCATACTTAGAAGGCTTTAATTGTTTACTGTTTCCAGAATGCATGAGGATTGTGAGTTTCAGTTAACACATTTTATGCAAAAGATGTGTCAACTGCTCTTGAATGTGTAAGAACCATTAGTATAAATGAGAGGTAAATTTTGGTACATCCGAGTTAGATTACTTTGCCATCTACTCACCTAATCCACTGTAATTTCACTCTTGACTAGTGGTCCACTCTTCCTTAAATTATCCATGAAATAGAACAGAAATTTGAATTTTCAAACTAAGAACTGTCACTGGGTATTTTTAAATCACACATTTTCCACCAACAGGGAGAAAAAACATGGATTTCTGTTAACCCAGATCACAGCTGCACAGCCATTTCAGATAAAACACCAAAACAAAAATAATCTCAGAAGTGATTTATGTCTTATTACATAACCTGTCCCGACATTTTTGATTGGCCATTTGCTAAAGCCTCCCTAAACACACGATTTATAGAAACCAGGCTTGGATCCAGCAGGCCGGCTGTCTCTCTAATCCCCCTCTCCCAGTTTTATGCTGGACCAGACCAGACCAGAAACAGTTAGTACCACTGCAGATAATAAAAGACAGAACATCAGACTGCTTTCACTGCAAGCAACAAAAGTCAATAACTCCATATAAACACATTTTAGAGGCAGTCATTATTTGCACTCAGTTACACTGGGTGGTAAATTGTTATTTAAAGTTTTTTGCATATATGCTGAGGTTTGGACAATAACTGCTAATAATGACATGAAATAAGATTCTCAGTCTTTGATCTCTTTTTTCTGTCACACCCCAATATTTGTTTTATTCATAAAAATTCTAACAGTATAATTCACAATATATATATTGTTGGATGTTGTGTGTATATTGGTTGATTGCTAGTTAATTTGTGATCATTCTTTTATCTCTTATACTGTCAGATACATAAATCTCCATATCTGTCTGTGCATTTGTAACAGTATGACTGCCTACGTGAGTTCTGCATTAACATATACCTTTAGTAATTCTTTTAAAAAAAATTAAATTATTCCTAGCAGTTATATTCTTTAGGTGCATGGATGGATTTTCGAAAGCAATAATGAAGATTGCCTTGAAAGTCGGTATTCACAGTAACACAAATGTATTTATATTTATGTGGAGTCAACAGGTCTAGCAAATGTAGTCATGAATGTAGCTCCGCACATTGACAGGTCTGTGCAGACATTTGGGAAAATTATGTGTGTGAATCTTCATATCTACATTTTTCTATGTTGATATCTACACATCAACATAGAACTGATCAGTTTACAGCTTTATAATGTTATTTTTTTTTAAAAAGTTACAGGCTGGATTTTCTTAGGTTAAAGTGAAGCAGTTGTTGTTAAAAGCCATCAGTCTGATAAAACTGTAGGATCAGAAATCTATAAATCAATATTTATAATCATTAAGGAATACTTAATATATGTATAATATCTGTATTATATAATTTGCACTATATTCCAGTAAAACATGAAAAAGCCAAGTACACTCTGTGACTATGAACATGAAATACAGCTGCACAGTCAAACTCATCATATCATCATTATCATCAATCCATTTCTGCCTCCTCATTAGTGGGTCTTTATTTCAAGTATACTGTCTGTGCACCACTCCCCTGAATATATGCTTCTCCATATGCATTTACCGTGGCATCCAGTGCTGCCTCCACAGACAGTGTCTCCATGGCAATCTTGGGTAATGAGTAAGCGTGCCACAGCACAATCAGTCGCTAGCTCATTAGTGCATATTTATAAACCCGACCCAGTGGCAGCACACTAAGTTAAACCACCCAGGCTGGCAGAACCTAGTCCATGGCAGGAGCTGAAAGAAAGGCTGGACGAGTGAGAAGTTTGAAAGAGTTACAGACCAGGTCCACACCGGCATCCAATAATGAACAACAGATTGCTATGGGAACAAGGTCATTCCTGTTATTACCTCGCTGGACAAACAATGAGCAAGCAGTAATTCTAAAGCATGGCATATATGATTTTTCACTGGCCTACCTCCACATTCTTCAGTTTTATTCTCAAACTTTAATAATAGTTCTTTTTCATTATAAATATAGAACTGTTATAAGTTTATGGAACACATAAAGAAGGGATTTAGTGAGCTTCAGTCACCAGAGATCGAATCCTTTTTTCCCTAGTAAATAAAATGTATATGAAAACAGAAGATGATGCGATGTGAGCTTGCTGAGCTACATGGAGGGAAGAAAAATGAAAAATCTAATACAATATTTGTGAGTTTTTTCCTGTGGGGAAAGGTAATTAATTATTTTAAATACACTTAAATACTTGGCATTTATGTATTTTTGCTTCTCTAAATTAGCAGTTTGTATAAAGAATGTAGACATCTTGATATCAAGCATATTGATGTAATTATATAGCAAAGGGTGGGGAAACGGCACTGGTGAAATAAAATCTCTCCCCTCCTGTGCAGTAACTTTATGATAATAGAAATTGTCAAAGCTTTGTAAACGGGGACGACAAAGTAATATGATACCATGTGTCCCTCCATCCCTTACATCCCCCTCTCACCACCACCAGGGTAATGAAAGTGATAATGGTAATCTTTACGGCCCACCATGCCAGCCCAAGACACCAGCGACCCCCTGACACTGATTTAATTAGCTTTCGTCTTCTTCTTCTGCTCCTGCCTGTCTTTCATCAGCCTCAGCACCATAAACTATTAATGGCCTTTTAGGCAATTTAGCTTGATCACTCAAACCAGTCTGCATTCGGCTTGCCTGAAAATGTTTAAAGAGATTAGCCGGATGGGGAAAATGTTTGCCAGCAAAAAAAAAAAAGGAAAAAAAATGGAATAAACCACACTGGAGAAAGGAGAGGGCCTATTAATCTCAATCAAAAGAGCTTTATCATGGTCTGGAAACCCTATGAGAGGAGACAAGTAGGGTTATTTTCTTTTTGATATGCCGATTCAACTAGTATTTTTCAGTGAGGTTTATAATGCCAGACCTTGTGGTACATTTGTTGTGCCTGTGTAATGAGTTTTGATTCAAGTTGTTACAAATAACAATCAAAGGATTGTTATTTATAATAATGGTATTATTACTGTTACTAGTGGAGAAAAAGCACATTTACGAGGTTATATTATTAATATGTATTGGATAATTATGTATCAAGTTTAAAGAATAGTTTCAGATTCACTTACGATTGGTTGAAAAGAAAAAAATGTTTGGAAAAGGTTTTCATCTAAATGCAGATCATGATACTTTATCATGATCTCTAACAACATGCTTCTGTTTTATGCCATCATTATCACACTAATCTATTACTGTGGCCTTTTTTTTTTTTTGCCTTATGTACATGTTGCTTGAGCCCAGTGTATAGGGTGCAATACATTAAAATTTTATGCATAAAGTCCTGACCACATATCAATCTGGGCAAAGTCAGTTGTTTTGGGTTTAGCACCTTGCTCACAATACCATCAACACTCAGCACTAAATATTTTTAGGAAACTGGTCAGACAGACTTCCAGTCACAAACCAACTTTATTTTGCTAAAATGTTCAGTTTGTTCATCTTAACTTTCAGCAACTTCAGATGAACAGACTCAACTTTTTTGGGACTTCCTAACCTACATGACTGAGCATTCCTCAAGACAACTTTATTATCCATTAAAAATGGTGACACCATCTATTTTTCCTGTAATGTTAAAGTCTTGGAAATGACACATTTAATTACTGTACATAAGCAGAGGGTATTGTGATCACCACTCTTTCCCGAACGTGGAGTGTGTAACTTTATAAAAAGAAATAAACCAACAAATAATAGATTAAAAAATCATGTGATAAATCATCACAAATATTTGGTAAAAAAAATTAAAATAAAAAATTCCTTTTCATACTCTAGACATGTTTGAGTTTCAAGTGTTAAAGTGGTCTTAAACAATCCTTCAGCACCTTCAGCTATTGGGTAATTAAATCTAATAAGTACGTTAAGGCATAGTGTCAAAGGAGCTAATGTGACATGGGTTGCATTTTGATATTGTTTCTAGTGCTTGCTCGGTAATAAGAAAATAATGACATCCGACAGCCCACTTGCAGTCCCAGTAACAAGTATCTAGACAAAGCTACAGAGTAACTTTTTCTTAATTTAAAAAAAAAAATGGTAAGTAATTAAAATGCAACTTTTCCATAAGCTCCATACATATCAGAAAACATGCAAACCGCTTTTGTGCAGTTTGTGTCTACTAGCTAATGAACAGTTGTTGTATTTCTCAATGTGAGAAAAAAAGTTAATGTTGATGCTGAGAGATGAAGAAAATCTATGAAAGAGAGGACAGATTAAGATAAGAGATCTGTCGATCTAAAATGCTGCAGCATACTGACAGGAACTAGAAAGAGAGAGCATATTTCTCCCATTCTCACTTCTTTTCATTGACTTCCTGTTAAATCCATAACAACATCTAAAATAATTTTCTTCACATATGAGGTCTTGAATAATCAGGTCCCATCATATTTTGAAAACCTCATAGTACCTGTACGGGCTAACAACCAGCTGTGAAATAAACATAAATTCTCAGTTTTCTCACACAGCACCTACTTCTTTTTTTTTTGTTACTCTCGCCCAACCACATCTAGCCAATGGGCAGACGGAACATTCTCACGTGGTCTTTTGAGATGCATTTTGGTTTGCTTGGACATTTAGATTTGTTTCTTTGTGAAAACAAACCAAACGACGGGGAAAGCTACAAGTTTATAAATTCATTACCTGAACAAAGTAAACAAACTATGGGTGTGAAGATGCCCTAAAAGTTAGTGACGACACCCATGTCCGTTAGCAGGTAGTCAGAAACTGAAAATAATACTTGGCAGTGCTGGAAATTTCCTCAGATGAAAAGTTAAGTTAAGATAAAGTTCATGAAAACAATAATATGCTCCAGTATTTGCATTCTTAGATGCACTTAGACAACATAAGTAGATATCACAATGAGAATCTGTCTTTTATTTATTGGAACTATATTGATTTCAACCCAATGATTTTTATCAGCATTTTCTAAAAATGCGAAATCATTTTTGAATAATCTATTTAAATGATACAGCTTCCACTGGATTCCACATTGACTTGAACTGAATATCTTTATTTTCATTGTCACTTGACCAACAAAATTAAAAAGTTGTCTTAAAATGCCAATAAAACAACAGAACATTTACATTCATTCCAATACGTCAGATACAGATTATTCTGTCCTCAAATACAAATACTCCACGCAGAGAACAGTCAAGCTCTAAGCGATTAGTCATCAACCTGCATTTTTTACTGACTTGTAACTTCAGAGATTTCAGACATTATTTTTTCTTTTACAGCTTTCTTTCTTTGCCCTTTATCTTGATGTTGGATCAATATTATGAAATAACCTTTTTTATTATTAAGCTAGCAATTGAAAGCTGAGATTTTCCTCATCTACTATTTCCCCCAAAGTCTCTGCACATACATGCAACCAAGTAATGAATGACCAGTGTTCCCAGAAATGTGATTGTTGCAACACCAACCAGTCTGTACTGTAAATGCATGATTGTCAATCATTTGTAAGGCAGGAGCAGTAAGGTATCACCTTCAAAGTGTCCGTTTTGCTTTAAGCAGTAAAAAACTGATCAAAAGCTATTTTCTAAAGAACAAAAATTAAATTCAAATTATTATTGTTGATCCCCAGTTAAAATAGCCAGAATTAGTGAAAATCCTTTTTTATTTTTCCTGTTGGTTTACCAATGATCCTCATCTGTCCATATCCAGCTTAGCTACTGCTTCCAAGAAATTCATCCCAACCATTTCTCCCTTAATCACCTAAGGCAGATTCCAGTAATTCAATCAATACCATCAATTCCATTGTTTACCCTTCTGTGTTCAGCTCTGGTTTCAATCCAATAAGTCCAAAATTAGACCAAAATGTTGATTTGTTGTTGAGTTGTTGAGTTAAGATTTGTGCATGCCACATTCTATTTTTCACTATGTTTGTCCTTAAGGTAAGCTCTTACATACAATCTTTACATTAATGTCCATTAATGGCAAAGTTTTGCTTAGTCTAAATATTCAAGTAAGTCTGCTATTTTCTGAAATGTCTTCATGAATGAATACCTGGAGGGAATCTACTCTAGTAACAAAATTACCTCACATGTGATGTTTAAAATTTTTAATGGAACGTTATGTCCTTGTACCACTGCAAGAATAATTAGCCAAAGGGAAAAAAAGAAAAAAAAAGATTTCTAAAAGTATTCATGATCAAATATGACATGATACTAAAGAATGTCTCGACTCTATTTAAAAGCTCTCACTCACACAGCATGCATGGAAAATGCTAATGGTCTGGTTTTGTATCTAATAGCATGGTGACCTCCACAGAGCAATGTGCCTGGGGATATTAACAGCGGGCCATTTGACAATAATGGGACCTTTAATCTGAGTCTGAGCCAAACACATGAATGACATTTCCCAGTCAGTGTTCCCATTCATAAACAGCGGGGGACCAATCACAGTGAGACAGAGTTCAATTAGATAGAAATGAAGCACATCTGTTGAGTGTAAGGGGTTTTTACATGAGTACTATATCATGAGAAATATACCTTTTCTCTTTAACCTTTGGTGGGTGTGTTAAATTAACACCTGTGGTCTTAAATGGAACACCAGAATATAGTTCAGTTATTTTCAAAATATTTGTAGTGACCAACATTAGCCATAGAATACCTTTCTGTTCAACAAGATATTTCCTCATACACTTTCTACAATTTTTGACCATCAGATGGGGGGAAAGATGAAAAACTTAACATTTCCTGATAGCACGATTAGCAACTGCTCTAGCCCCAGGCATGGCCTCTTCCTCATGCTAAATAGTCTCTGGGCTGATTGAATTCAGCTCAACACTCATTCCACAGGAAATTGGGTAGGATCCAAGGCAAGGAGGAGAACAACAACAAACCACAATATCAGCAGACCTCAGTCCACTAGTTAGTTCAACATAACAGAGTAAGTGGTCACATGAAGGTGGACTTATCTTAACTGCACTACTGTATAGTTCTGTGTAATAATCATTCTGTACATACGATAATTTTTAATCCTACAACTGTTTATAACTTGTATAGTTCACATTTCTGTATAACTGTATATCTCATATTCTGTATAGTTTCTTATTTCATATTCCGTATAGTTTTTCATATTTATATCCGTACATAGCTTGTACTCCCTACAGCCTGTACATACTTATAGTTATAGAATATTCATAACATACTTCACACGTGTACATTATAACATACCATAATAGACCCATTCTGTAATATACTTACATATCTATATTATTGCTA
>VUQR01015764.1:0-13825 GCA_015108515.1 Hemichromis elongatus | reverse complement strand
TCTTACAGTTTGGTCCTGTACATTCACCTGCTAGGGGGCAGTCCAGGCAAGGGGAACTTGGCATGGATATGCCAAGGTCCCGGGCTTCCCCTGTTTTTTTTTTTTTTTTTTTTTTTTTTTTTTTTTTTTTTTTTTTTTTTTTTTCTTTTTTTTTTAAAATTAGGCGTCAACCAGTTTTGTCAAGACATTTTGGATATGATCCGCCACTGCCCTCCCTGGTGCGGCAAAGTGCTGATTTACTTCAAGGCATGCTGGGTTTTCTGCACTCCGTTTCTTCTACTGGTGAGTTTACACCTGAGCTGATATTTGTATTGGTTGTTAGTAGATAAAAACAGCACTGATAACCGCTAACAAATACTTGTGAAAAAAATCTCTCGAATAAATCAAAGAATTTTTGCATGCAGGCGTCAATGTGGCTGGCTGTTTCTTTCTTTTCCTTGGATCCCCTTACCCCAAAGATCAGACTTAGCAGGACTATTGCGAGATTTCTGAGTAAATGCAGTGTTGAGGTTGTTGTTTTCTGTTAGCTTTTACAGCTGTAGTACAACTTTCTCGGGCTCCCGTTCACAGCAGGATCCGTATGTTTGATCGGGCACATGCCTTTCCTGACCCCACCCTCCATTTAGCCAGGTCAACACTTGGAGTACACTAGCTTTTGAGGCCATGAGATGTGGTTTGTGACCCCATCATGAGGCATTTAAAGTCTGTAAATTGTACCCACAGAAAATAACCCTTGTTATGCACGAACTAATAGACACATACTAGTTTTGATATTCTTTTTAATTACATTTTTTAAGGTGGTTGACTTCAAATCCAGAAGCTGCTTTATCTTAAATGTTTTACATTCTGTGATCTAAAGAAAATGGAAATGATTCTGTTTCCGTTATTGTTTAGCTGGCACAGCTATTATGGGATGAATAAGTAAAAAACACTTCTGGTAGCTGTGGTTTTACTGCTAAGCTGAAGCACACATTATATGCTTGCTGATTTGTAAAATATTTAAAATCTTTTTAAAACCAAATTCCTCCCTTTGTTATTTATACTGCTTCTTCTAAAGCATGATCTTGGCATCCAGCAGGTATATCTGTATGCATACCTGTCTGCATTCAAGTGGACCAAGTGGACCTTTAGTAGAAAAGCAAAAGAGAGTTTGTGGTATCCTATTAAACGACTGAAGGGTTTGACTCAGAAACTAACAAAAGAACTAAAATGACGTCACTTCTTTGAAAGTGTCAGCTGTCCACACTGTGCTGACATCTTTGGCCAGGTAAATAATTGAGAAGGATAAACTGGAATTCGATCTGCAGTTTTTCTGTGTCGGCCCTCCACTCTGCTTCTTTTTGTGTTTAGATGAAATGATCCTCTGCTCACTCTGTGCTTTTCCTGTTGTCGTAGTTCATCCTGACCTACATCTTCATTGAGATGTACAGAACGTCACTCCACTATGGCGAGTACGTGTATCCACTGTGGGGTAAAGCCTTAGGTGTGTGCATGGGGGCCACCTGCTGTTTACAGATCCTCATCTGGGCTATTGTCGCCATCAGCAAAGAAACTGGAACACTGAAAGAAGTCGGTATCACCACTCATTAACATACACTATTGTACAGTAGCAGTCTTAAGTGGGTTCGCGATTATCTCTGGCTTTCTCTCTCTCTTTGTTTTGACAGCGTTTCCAGAAATCAATCCGACCACTAAATTCCTGGAGGCAAAATAACCTGAACAGCACCGTGAGAGCAGAGGAGCACGTAGAGCCTGAGCAAGTGGATTCCCCGTACACGGTCACGCTCACCGACATGGATTTTACTGCGATGACGTGGGACATGGGAAGTCAGGCATAAGAGAATGGAGCATTTGTGAATACACCACGATGAGCAGACTTTGCTGTAAACAGACAGAGGAATGTACTATTTTGTTATTGGCTGAGTTTCAGCTCCGGAGGCTGTGCTCGCTCACACTGTGTCCTGTGTCAGGGCAGTATGGATTACCTGCTATATTTATACTATTGTGCACGTTTAAATAGATTTTTCAAATTCTTTTTCGTTGCTTAGAGCGTAAGGTTACTCAGGTTTTAGAGGAAGCTTGGAGTATCAGCTTATATACAGGATTTCATGACAATACATCAATGAAGATGTTTTTTTCAATGTATATGCTGGCCTTATTTATTATTATAGTAGCACAGTGCACTGAACTTTTACTGACAGCAGCCAACACCTGCTGTTCATGGAGGAAAAGAGCTTTGTGACTGTTACCCTTCATGCCACTGATGGAACCGGAGAAGTGACCACAAATCATCATGTTTTCAGCTTTGAAACATAGCTGCGAGGAAGCAGGAATATTTTAAATCCAATTTCTTAAAATGAATGATTGCTAAAATGATTGGTAGAATAAATATATTATTTATATAATATGTTGCCAAATGAACTATTTCTCAAGGTGTCTTCTGTATTTCAATGCGAGAAGACGCCTGAGTCTGACCATTTGCATTTCAAATAACGAGGTCGGCAGAAAATGCAGGGTTTGCATCATGTCTAGTGAAAACTTGTCTTTGCACATACAACTGAGTAGCAACTAAATACTAAAATAGTACTGTAGATAGACTTCACATATATCAAAGTTAGTTATCTTTTGGAAAAAAATAATCAAATGGCATTGTTAAAGTTGATGCTGTTTTTTTTCTTAATTTCACTGAAACTTGAATTTGACCATCAGTTACTGTGACTTGTATTTTTTTTTTTTTTTAAATAGAAAGCTAATGAAGTCATTTGAGTTAAATGTAGTCTGGACATGTTTATGGTTGGGGTTTTAAATTTGCCCCAGTTTGCCACATCTTTCTGTTTGTTCTAAAGTTGATGGCAGTAACATCAGAACATACAGGGTAGAGATTACATGAAGACCCCTTTTTGTGCATTTGTTTAAGAGGGCTCACAGAACCCATCGTCTCAGATTAACCCTTTACAGCCTGAACCATGAAATAATTGCCAAGAAATTCAATTTTGTTCAAATGCTTATTAAGGATTCTGAAACTGAAAACAAAAATAAGTATAAATTTGCAGGTTTTAGTTTTAATTTGTATCATATTTTCTACATCTGTCTTTTTTTTTTTTTGCAAACTATTGCTTAAAAATGTATTGTGCAATTTGCTGAGTTGGTAAATCTTGCATTTTTAATCCCTTTCTGGATTTCAGAATTACAAAATGAATATCATCACAAGAGGGTTTTTTTATTATTTGTTTCTTGCAGAATCTCTTCGTAAACCTTTACATAAACATTTAAGAACATTTTTTTCTGTTTACCCTGTTGTTCTCATGTACAATGGTGTCTACCTTCAAACAATTAGGCAGCATTTAAATCTAAAGAGCTTGAAAAGCAAAGCAGCTGGACTTCTGTAAGTTGCTTAAAGATGTTTCACCTCTCATCTGAGAAGCTTCTTCAGTTCTAAGGTCAAATGGTGGCGAGTCCCCCAGGGAGGTCATGAACCCCCTGTTGATCCTCTACCTAATCACATGGGTCAAGGTGTGAAAACAGGTGTAGGTCGCAATCAGCCAAGGTTTTGTGTGAACCCGTTGTGAAACCTAGTCCCACCCTATCATGTGATTTCCTGAGGTCAATCGGCCATTTAAATGGTACCACAGTGTATTTAAGTATTGCTGCTGACCATGACCAACCCTTTATGACCACCATAGGATAGGTTCTTCCATCAGGATGATGTGTCATATTACAAAGCTCAGATCATTTCAAAATATTTTCTTGAACATGACTGCAAGTTCACTGTAGTCAAATGGTCTCCAAAGTCACCAGCTCTCAATCCAATAGGGCACCTTTGATATGGGATGTTGTAGGTGGAAGATTTGCATCGTGGCTCTGCAACAGAAAAAAATTCTGCACTTGTGTGATGTCATATAACTAAAGATCTCTGAGTAGTAGCGTGCAATACCGCATATTTTGGTATCAATCCAAAAACGAGTAAAAAAATAAGTATTGAAATAGATAGAAATACTGATACTTTTAACCTTTCCATTTCCAAAAAATGATGTTTTTTTTCCACAAGTCATTGGGTTACATACTGAACTTAACAAAGACTGTTTCAATCCTATTCCACTAGTATCGATCCAGTAACATCCAGCATTGGTATCCATGTTACCAATACTTGGACCGATTAGCCCACTTTTATCACAGAGGCTTATGGTAGTTAGAAGGCAAAAGGGGGTCCAACCCTTTACTGGCAAAGTGAACTTAATAACATGGCTAGTAAAATCTATTTCCACATGAAAGTAGTATGCTACCAATAGACAATAGAGATGATCGAGGGTCCTCTAACTGGGTAACGTGTACTCACTGGAAAAGTTTCTTAAAAGCTTGCAGCACAAGTTACTCATGACTTTTGGCCACCAGAGGGCAACGATTGCACACTTAGAGGTAAAGTTTCACACACAGAGTTGCCAAATAAACATGTACAGGTGTGCTACAATTTACACTTATAACCCGCGACATAAAAAACAGGTGAACTGGATAATAATTGTCATCTAACTGCATTTAATGTCCTCTACGGGGAAGCCTTGACATAGTTTTTTTTTTTTTTGTTTTTACATGATGTTTATTTAATCTAACATATATTATTGCCGAACATCCCCTACCAAAATAGTGCAGCTTGTAAGCGCCATATAAAGTAATTGAGGGACACGACAATGAGTGAATAAACCCTTTCGATATTAAGCAGAATGTTTAAATGTTGTGGGTTGCAGGAGTGGGGATATAGGGGGAGTCTAAGGAGCTGTAAAGAAAAAAGGCGTCTGGACTTTAGGTTGCTTGAAGACGTTTCACCTCTCATCCGAGAAGCTTCTTCAGTTGCTGAAGAAGAACTGAAGAAGCTTCTCGTAGACGACTACGATGACCTGGATGACCAAGAACCTTCACAGATATAGGGGGATACTTCTGATTCTGTTCCAGGCGCATTGGAGGTCGAACAGGATGTTGCGTAGACTTTTTTCCCGCGTTTTCGACTCCTCGGGTTGGGTTAGTTCGTTTGCGTTCTGTCACGTGATCCCGGCATAACGCTGCAACGATCTGTTTGCAATGACAGACCTCTGTCTGTGCGTGAGAAGTTATAAATCGGCTATTTAAAAGAAGGTCTGACAACAGTGAGTTTAAACAGAGACAGACGATCGCAAAAACACAAGTGAACAAAGTTGTGTGCATAGGTTTTTGAGCACTAACTGCCGAGTGCTTGTAACACCGTTGTAGCGTCGTCAACGGCGCTTCACCGCGCAGTACGCTGATACAAAACGAGCGTCACTAGTTTACAGTTGCAGGAAGTCACTAAGGTTTTGTTGTCACTGAACTCGTGAAGTGGGATTACACTTAGTAAACAATATCAGTCGGCTTTAAAACATATTTCGAGTTTTATCTTTTAATTATTGGCCATTACGTAACCGGATACCAAGATGCCGCCTAAAAAACGCAATTCTGGGACGACACAGAGCAAAGAGATGAAACCTGCTGCTGAAAATGCTTCCCCAGACAAGAAGGAGAGTCCAGAGTTATCTCTTAAAAAGTAAGAGAAGTAATGGTTGCCTCTCCGTCAAGCCACAGTAGCTTTCGTTTTTAGCGTTGTAAAATTAAAAAAAGTTGACATTGTAGACAGATATTTAGGTCTTTAACCCAGCTACGTTTGTCTTGCTCGCTAGCTTGTGCGAGTAAACGTCAGGCTGATCTGTTAGCAGTGTCCACCGGCCTAATAACAGCTAGTTTAAAAGCATTTTCAGCGCACAAAACTGGTCAAAGAGTGTAACTATACAGTAATGAATGAAACTTGAAATGTGGCCCTGATATATCTCTCAAACACAGCCGGTGTCAGGCTCAGACCTGACTGACAGTCAGAGTACCTCACGAGACAAGCCTGTTGTCTTGAGTGCAGTTGTTTTGATCTTCTGAAACCGTATTCGTGGTTTCCGTGGTTGCTGACCTCTAGTCTCCATCTTTTAGGCACGGAGACAAGGATGCTGAGTTTGTGATTTTGTGTAAAAGCCTTCATGTGACTGACCCTGTATGTGACCGTGCCTGGACGCTATGGAAAACCGTCCAGGAGTCTCTGGATGAAGCTGCTGTACGTATTTACACATACTGTGTAGTTTAATAGCTCCACTCTACATTTATAATACCACAATCCTGTCTTCTGCCCCGTAAAAAGCATGGGCAGAAATTCATCATTTAAATTCATTATCTTATACAGCGACAAATTAGAACATTATTTGGTGCAAAGCATTATATTTGGCAGGGTGCAATTGTGGTGTAGTGGTTATCAATGTCACCTCACAGCAAAACAAATCCAGGGTGTATGTTCTCCTGTTTTTGGTTGGGTTCTCTCTGAGGTCTGAAACCACAGAGACACAGTCAGTTTGGTGATTCTAAACTGACTGTCTCTGTGTGTTAGCCCTGTGACCTGTCAGGGGTTTATAAATATAGTATGACCTCTGCACACTGTCCAGTTCAGCATTATTTTTATTCACTTACATTTTAGTCCATATAACCTTGTTGAGGTACACAGAAACCAGCGTGTATCCCATCTTTCCTGCAAATCAAAGCGTCTAAAACCTTGTTAAAAGAGACCCAAAAAGGAGAGAAACTGTGGGAAGAAAAAAACACAAAGTTAATGATAGGCAAAACCTTTAAAAAACCCTTTATGAAAGCTTTCTGTTTTCAGTACCGGGTGAAAATTTAGATCAAAGCTTATCTACTGTGGTTATTAGGAACCTAATTGTTTTTGCCTTTTAATCAGTAGCCAGGTACAGTCCCAGAATCAGACTTGTATGCATAAAGTAATTGTTTTAAAAGTAAATGAAGTGAATGAATAGCTTTACAATCCCCTTAAAAGCAGTTGCTCTTCCATTCCTAACAAAAGGTCAAAAGATGTGACATGAGCATCTTCTAACACTGTTCTTTGTAATTTGGTTTCAGGACAGTCAGAAGAGGCTTTGGGGTGCTTGCCTGTTTGTGACTGTGACAGACATGGATGCCACCTGTTTCACCTTGACCCAGGTTCTGAAAGCAGTCTGTCTGAAGTAAGTACTTGCTATGTCTTCTTAACAAAAAATAACCTCACAGTCCCAACTGTTTGCATGGGATAAAAACAGAACTTTGTATGAGTTTGCTCTTTGAAATAAAGTGTAAAACTATAGGCTGCGTAAGACCGTTAAACCTCACTCACTGCTAATTTCATCTTTTCTTTTGTAGTGTCAAACAGTTTATAGATCTGGTGAGAAAGCTGGATGTGAACTTGGATACGATAAGCACCAAGGTAAACTCAGCACTGTCACGGCTGGACAAGAAGTATGATGTGATGCTGGCTCTTTATCAGAGGTTTGAGAAGTAAGTGATCACACAAATAGATTGGATTAATTTGAAAATGTTTGTATTTTAAGGGAAAAAATAAAACCAAAATTTGTTCTGTTTCAGAACTTGCAAGAAGATTTTCAATCTGACTTCTGATGGGAAGTAAGTTACAAACTTGAAAATGTGGGAAATGTGTTGTAGACACTGATTATGTTATGATGTTTATTGTCTTGTGTCTTGTTATGAAAGATTGACGTTGCTGCGTGATTAATTGTTTGGTGTATCATTTTTAGGGAGAGGGAAACCGTGCGGACTTGCTGGACGATGTTTCTGTTGGCCAAAGGTCGGTTAACCTTACAATACATTAACAACAACAAGAACAAGTAGAATCAAGCTGTTAACACACGTTATGGAATTGTTTTCATGCCTCTCTGTCATCTTCTTTTCATCCTTCCTTCCTCCTCCGTGTTCAGCTGCAGATATCAGATGAATTGGAAAGTCATGGTTTAAGTGTTGTTGTTTTAAGATGGCATTGGAATTGTTGTGACGATGCATCTCGTGTTGCATCTGTGCTATGTGCAGGAAGGGCCTTACAGATGGAGGATGACCTGGTCATATCATTTCAGCTGCTTCTTTGTACTCTGGAGTTAATCATCAAGCGCTCCGCTCCAGACCTTCTGCAGCCTCTTTACAGTAAGCTTCAGTAGCATTTAATTTACACCTTCTTTGTTTTTAAAGTTTTTATGGCTTCAGATTGTACACTAAGTAAATTTAAAGTCAAATAATTACCTTTTTTGTCATTTTATTTTGTGAAAGTTTGGTTTAAAGCTCCTTGAGTATTTATTTATTTATTTGTTCATTCATTCATTCATTCATTCCCAGAATCAGCCATCAGCAAAATTCAGAGTCCTCCAACACGAACGTCTCGTCGCAACCAGAGCAAAACTAAATCCCGAGCTGTGGAGCCAGAGGTTGATGTACAGCTTCTCGAAACCTTATGCAAAGAAAATGAATGCAGTGCAGAAGAGGTGTGAACACTTAAAAAAAATTCTCACAGTCTTACTGGACAAACACATCTCAAAATATATTTATGTGACTTTATTTGTAGGTGAAGAATGTATACCAAACCAGTTTCATGGCTTTCTTAGAGTCAATGGATCTTTCAAGAAGCCTGGATTTTCCTCAGGTAGGACGTCATTGTCAGAACACCTGCTACACTGATTAGTTTTATTCTCACTAACTGCACTTGGAGTTTCCATTCATTATCTCTTCCTGCCCGCTTCTGCTGCTGTAGAGCTTTCGAGCATCTTGCGTGTGTTGGTTGCGCTATTTGCTGCTAATATGTGTTTGTTTTCACATACATAATGTTGGGTAAATGTGCACTCAAGAAAGAGGTCCTTTGTAGTGTGTCACTATAATGCAGAGGCAGGTATAAATACAAGACACAGGATGCTACTGTTTGCTCACAGTGGTACACTCCTCTAAGCGATTATAGTGGATGCAGTGAGGGGCAGATGGTGCGCATTTTTGCTTAAGTGTCTTAAATAAATAATGTGTAAATGTCACCATGATGTTCTGTCATCAAAAGGCATGGGTTACTCGGAAAAAACCCAAAGATTTTGCCTTGGTTATTGATTATGCCTGTTGTCTTGTCCAAGTGTAAAATAAGCAAGGCTTTGCCTTCTTCCAATCATCTACAATCTGAATCTGAAACATTTTAAATATTAGTTTTGATTGAGAGCTTTCTGTCAGCTGTGTATTTTGGCTTCTGCCTCACCGCGCGATACTTTTTGCTGTGATTTTCAACCCAGGTGAATGATGTCGACCAACAATATGAAGAACACTACCTCAAGAGCAGAGACATTGACGGACGAATGTTTTTCAATGGAGACGAGACTGTTCTTGCACCTAAAGTCGAGATGTAATCCCCTTTTTTCTTCAGCATACAGTGTTTAGATGTCGATTTCTTAAAATACCGTAAAGAAGATGTCAAATAATCTTCTCCTGCATTCAGATCACAACTGGAGAGAACGCCAAAGAAGAACCTGTCAGATGAAGATGGATTACTCGTCCCTCCTCAGACACCCATCAGGTGGGCACTTAGCAGTTCCTCACTGGCTGTATCTATCATTCTTTATCTAGAGGGAAAAGACAGAGGTCTCTTGTTTACTTCTGCAGTATCTTTGTTTTTGTTTTTAACACTGTTTAGCTGCTCAATTCTTAATATGTGAATTTGTGCATTTCTGTTATGATTGTTTATTAATTCCTTTTATGTTGCCAGCAATTTAAATGACATCTGTAAGATGTGGATTACAAGCTTACTTGGTTAAAAAGGACCTTATCAGTCCAGATAGTACAGTTGATATGAGAAGGTAATTATTATTATTAATTACTATTAATTTAGGTTTGTGTATCTCCCCACCTCCCTCCATGATCTAGGAGTTTCTTGTTTATAATGTGGTAATTTATTTTTTTGTCTTTCTGATTTGTCCTTGTCTGATTTTTTTTTTCTAATCTCCCATCAGAGCTGCGATGACCTCCATCCAGCTGCTGAGGGGTGATCTCACTTCCAGTGGGGACCAGCCATCTGCTAATTTGGTTACATATTTCAAAGTGGGTCTTTAGATGTTTTGTCACTAATTAAACCATAAAACTGCAGATTTTTACACAAAGCTTTATCTCTCCATCTCTCTGTATCCCTTCATCAGCATTGCACAGTGGATCCAACGCAGGATGTGCAGAAGCGCTTGGAGACACTTGGACAGGTGTTCAGTCAAAGATTTGGTCAGGCAGTCGGCCCACGCTGCGTAGTGGTCGGCAGGCAGGTATGAAGAGGAAAAAGAGGAACTATAGCAACATGTTGTGCCCTCATATTCTTTTGTTTTTGTCTGAATTGGGTTTCTTTTCTCTTTCAGAGATTTACCCTCGGTGTCAGATTGTATTACAGAGTTATGGAGGAAATGCTGAAATCGGTACAGCTTTTTTTTTTTCTTTAAGATGTTATAGACATCAGTCACAATATTATCCAGTATTTTCCTTTCTTTCTTCCTATTTTGACTTTTATCAATGAAAAATCCCACTCCAAGAAGAAAATATTTTTGGTAAATCTTAACATTGAACTCTTATTTTTTGGGGTTGTTTTTTGTTTTGTTTTTTTTCCATAGGAAGAGAAGCGCCTGTCGGTGCAAAATTTCAGGTATGTTTTTTTTTTCTCCACTTTTATCAGAATAGAGGGAATTAGGACTCTAATCTGTCTCAGTGCGTTGGAATTGCATGAATGCTTTTTATTGTTTTTACACACGTATGCTTTCTTCCATGGAGCTGAGTCATTTGATTTCCTTTCCAGCAAACTCCTCAATGACTCCACGTTCCACACATCGCTTTTGGCTTGTGCTTTGGAGGTTGTCATGGCAACATATGGAGGCATGTCCTATAACTTTCTTATTAATAAATAATAATAGATAATACTTCACAAACAGCTTTTTTGTCATCTGCTATCAGTAATTAAATTTTTACACATCTTTTATGTGTGAACTATAATATTGTTCTTTGCTCCACATGATTAGAGAGCAGTTTCAAAAATGGAGGGTACAGCCATGGAGGAGCCGACTCAACCGAAACAGACGTGTGTTTTCCCTGGATACTAAATGTGTTCAACCTGACCGCCTTTGATTTCTATAAAGTTATCGAGAGCTTTATCAAGGCCGATCCCACGCTAAGCAAAGAGATCGTCAAACATCTGGAGACCTGCGAGAACCTCATCATGGAGAGACTCGCGTGGAGAACGGTCAGTTTGAGCTTTTATTGCAACTAGACTAGGATGGCAATAATATCACAGCATTTCTCAGAGATTGATGTATACATGACATAGAGATTCTTTGGATATCGCTCATTTAGGATTTATTGGCCCAAAAGAAGCAAATTATTGTCACTGTTTAAGAGTAACTTAAATAATAATAATAAAATGAGGCAGATTCTACATAAAGCCTGCATTCACTACTTATCTCTTTTGATGTCAGCATTTCACAAAAATATTGAAACTGCATTGCCGAAATGCATGGCACTGATCATCAGACTGCTCCAGACGTGGGACACACACACAAAAACTGAAAATAACAGCAGATTACATTTTTATCATAGACAAAGGTGTTTACAGTTTCACTCTAATGGAAGAAAATGAAAGTATAGGTAACAGAATACGTTAATAAAGTGGTCTTACAGTACTTGAGTGACGATCTGTATCACTGGCTGCCAATGCCTCCACCAACGGGCACCTTCCTGTTCACTGAGCTGTTGGAGGAATAATAGATGACTGGGTTGAGGCAGCAGTTGAAACTGGCTAAGGAAAGGACCACAGGATGCACAGCCTTGGTCACCTTGGCCAGGCCACAATGTGGCAACAGCTTCACGTGTGTGAGCGTATATCCCAGCAGGTTGATGTGATAGGGGAGAAAGCACAGGAGAAACACACCCAACACTGAGTAAATAACCCTTAGAGTGTGCAGATGGCCGTGGCGGTTGCTGCAGCAGCGGTGTCTCAGCTTGCCAAGGACACTCAGCACCCTGCAGTAGCTGTAGAGGAGTAGAAGAGGGGTAGCAGAAATGATCGCAGTGCTATGCCCAGGAATAGCAGGATAAGGGTGCGATGGTGTCGTGAGGACGGATCCAGCAGACAGGGCTTGTTCTGGTGAGCAGCCGCTAACCACAGAACAGGCAAACTCACACACTGAGTCCCAGAACCAGACACCAGATCCCTCCGCTCACCACCCGTGCGGCACGCAACCTGCGCAGTGTCGATGCCAGGGGGTGCACCGCAGCGAAGTAACGGTCCACAGCAATGCACACCAGGAAGAAGATGCCCCCATACAGGCTGATGTATTTAAGAGTGAATGTGATCTGGCAGTAAGCTGGTCCAAGAGTCCAGCTGGAGGTGTCCCCTGTCTTGGAGGACAAGGCTTGAGCTTTTTGGTGGTAGTAGTAGATTCTCAGAGGTAGAGAGATGACAAAAAACAAGTCAGTCGTCGATAGACTGGCCATGTAAATGGCCGTGCTGTTCATGGTGCAGGGAGACAGACACAGTCTGCGCAGAACCAGGCTGTTGGTGGCCACCCCCAGCAGGAAGATGACACTGTAGGACACTTTGTAGAAGGTGAAGCGGTAGCTTATATCCGCAGTACAGTTAGACAAAAGTGAGACTTGCTTGACAGTCAAATCAGTCATATTCCACTGCTCCATCTCTCAAAATGATTTGACCACTTCCAGCACGTCAACTTGTTATGGTCTTATATCAGTGGGGGGGTTAGGCCGGTTGAAGTGAGCATATATGGCGGAAGATCTGCTGGAGCAGTTAAACTAGTAGTAAGTTGAAACTTAATCAAACAGAACATCTTTTTTTTAATTGAAATGCAAATTTGCTGAGATGACATGAATACACTTCTGTGTATATTCTGCTCTACGTTATATAGAAAACAAATGAATTCTGTCAATAAATGTTTTACCTGCAGCTTCCTGCTTGTAAAGAAACAAAGCAAACATTTGGTGTCATTACATGCATGAAGCGAACTGAAAAAGCACCAAGCTGATATATTTCATTACATTTACACAGTTTGCACTGCATAGGCAATCAGGTAAGCATTTTTCCGGTTGTAAAGGCAGAGTCTGATTATAGCTTTTTACAATTGTTTGTTGTGTGTCATCATAATTAAAGTTTATCTTTTTTTTTTCTTGCCAGCTCACCTGTAATGTAGGTCATTAAAGAACCAATTCAGTCACAAAATGACCATCAATAGAATAATTAAAAAAAAAAATCATTCTAATATCTAAAAACCAACTTTAATTCCAATTTGGAAATAAGTCTGTGAAGGCTCTCAGTCATCCAGGTCATCGTAGTCTAAGGAGCTGTAAGGAAAAGGCGTCTGGACTTCTTTAGGTTGCTTGAAGACGTTTCACCTTTTCTGTGTGTCTTTGCTGACAATATTGTCATCCCCTATGTAGCCGGAGTATCAGAGAAATTCAGGAGAGTCTTCTCCAAGCACGACATCCCAGTTTACTTCAGACCCAGCAACACACTCAGGCAAAAACTGGTTCATCCTAAAGACAGAACTCCCAAACACAAACTCAACAACGTGGTGTATGCTGTAGCATTTCTCGCTACAGTGTAGCGAGGAATGCCCAGACCTCTACATTGGAGAGACCAAACAGCCACTGCATAAACGCATGGCACAGCATAGAAGAGCCACCTCTACGGGACAAGACTCTGCCGTCCATCTGCATCTAAAGGACAAAGGTCACTCTTTTGAGGATGTCAATGTTCACATTTTGGACAGAGAAGACAGATGGTTTGAAAGAGGAGTGAAAGAAGCCATCTATGTCCACTGTGAACGGCCATCTTTGAACAGAGGCGGTGGTTTACGACACCAACTGTCTGCCATCTATAATCCAGTTCTGAGATCCCTGCCCAGACGCCTTAACGCCCACTCACATCCTGGGCCATCTG
>VUQR01015763.1:30423-51920 GCA_015108515.1 Hemichromis elongatus | reverse complement strand
ACAGCTGGCTACCGGCGGAGCCCGTGGGCATGCCACTACGGCCCCCTCTGATCTCCGCTCCATAGCTGCAGGGTGACCCTTCATCTGAGGCTCTCCTCAGCTCGTCCCAGGAGGGTGACACAGTTTGGCCTCTGGTGGTCCTCTTTGGGATCTCGTACTCTGGGAGCTCTGGATGTCTGGGGCCTAGGTCTCCTCCATGCCTGCTTCATGCCCTGAGGGACGGGGCTGTGGCTCCCCACACTCCCTAGCACATCGTTACATGGAGAAACCTTTTGAATACAAGCGCGCGGATCCACACAGGTGTGTACACACGGGTGCTCACAGACACAAATCACACCTTTCTTGGCTGCTACTACAAAGCACATTGTGTACAGTCTATCCTGCGTGCTGCACAAAGACATTTAATATTTACTATCTAATATATAATGTTAGCCAGTCTATTTTAAAAAAAAAAAAAAAAAAGGTTGTTCATATTATGTTGCTTTTTCCTGTTTGTTTTCTCTCCTTTTTTCTCTCTCTCAACAGGTGATCCAGGGGATTTTTTTTATTTTTTCTTTTTCTTTTCTTTTCTCTCGCTCCTCCTTTTCTTACTATCTCTTCCCCCCCCCCGCTCTTCTTTCTCTCCTTCTCTTTCTTTCTCCCTGTCCTATCTGTCCCGCCTGTAACAACAGAAAATAAAATAAAACAAATGCATATTTATAATAAAGGTCATTCAAATGGATCAATATGGTGAGCCCATGATGATCCATCTGGTAAAGTAAAACCGCTAGGCATCGTTTTTGGCCTTCAGAAAACAATTCTGATGGTTAAAGAGCCAGATGGGACACAAAAAAAAAAAGAAAAAAAAAAGTGCTCTTTTTTCTAGAAGGTGGATCGATCCAAATATCGATAATATCGATACCAGTGCTGGTGTTGCTATCGGATCAATACTAGTGTGTTATGATCGATAATTTGTTTCTATTCAGTATGTAGCCCACTTAATTGTTTTAAATATATATAATTGTTGGAAATGAGAAAATATACCTCAAAGATGTACTTTTTGTGTTGACTGTCACATCCATTTATTTATAGCCTATATCAAATTTAAACAACAGCAGCTGACCCAGAGAGAGTCATATTTACATCCCAGGTCTCCTAAACACCCAGTCTCCTAATACATAAAAAGAAAAAAGGTCTGTTTTATTTGTTTAACTAATTATTGTCAACTAATTAATTATTAAATCAGCGATTTTGAGTTTTCAGAATTTGCATACCAATGACGATTCATCTCATAAATCATGTCACACTGCTCTCCCCTACATAAGTTGCCTTTATAGATTGAAAGCATCTCTAACAGTACTGGTATTGGCAATACTGCACTTCTAGTTACTTGGTATCGGACATATACCAAAATTTGCAGTACTCCATAGCTTTTTTCAAAGCTACATGGTTATATATATTGTACAATTTTCTGAAACAAACTTGTTTTTAGAGATTTTTTTTGGGGCTATTTGGTGATTATTAGAAAAGGAAAGTATGTAATGACAGGAAAAGGTTTGGGGTGGAAATCAGGATTATAACTAGTGTGCTATATTGCGTTTGATCTCTGCTTTATAAACATATGAAAAAGCTGCAAACCTGATCGGCCCATTAGCGTAAATCTCTGCCATCATCTTCTCTCTTCCACTGACGGATCCGTAATCTCCCACCTTCCACAGAGTGTAGTTTTTCACGATATTGCACACATCAAAAGTGGTGCAGGTTCCACATTGGTTGAATTTATTGCAATCTTTAGAGAGAAAGAAACAGAACATACATGGCTCAGCCTTACAAGCTTTTCACAGGGACATGCAGCAGCCAGGCAGGGGAACATTTTGACCATAAAAACACAAATGAATACATTGGTGTTTTTAAACACTTAGTTGCTGCATACTTTAAAGAGTCTGTCTACTCTTGCATATGCCGTGAAATACAGTAAAGGCAAATCTTGTGCATTTTAGCCTACATTTTGTCCATAATCATATTCCCCTAGATTATCAGAACAGCTTTCATCTGTCTTTCAGGAGTGTCCGGAGCCAAGACAGGCCCTCTTAGCTGAGCACTGAGTAAACTGCATATGATCATCATTTTGGTCATTGTGTGGACTGTGAAAGACTTACCCTGGTCTTTAGCCTGGTAGTTATTACAGGTCTCATCTGGGATCCCGTGATCGTTAGCATATTTCCAAACCCCGTTGTGGTCTCCTCCGTGGCATGAGCCGGCATCACCGCAGTCGATCACATTCTGGACAGACAGGTAGGCAGATGGCCACGCCCCTTTCCGCTTAATGTTGATTCGATCTGATTAAATGCAAATAAAAAATAAATAGCAGCCATCACTTTCTGTTCATGTTTCCCTTCTATGGAAAGAAGAAGTGAAAGTGCACCTGTGTCATAGTCTTGTGATGTACAATATGACAGTTAAACTTTGCTGAGTCATACCTGCCATGGCACTGGTGCTGCCGTGTGCCCAGCAGGACCCACAGTACTGGGGAATGTGCTGGTTGCGAGTAGTGCTGGCGTAGTTGATGCCATTGATGTTCCTCCAGTCCCACGACTTGGGCAGATCAGAAATGTTCAAATACTCGTGAGGACGAGGTGTGGTCCTGTGAACACGCGTGTCATTGCAGTTACTGAAATAGTCTGCTAGTTTTTAGGGTGGCATCACCGCTACGACATATAAAGTCTGTTTGAAGTGTTTCTCGCTCTTCTGTTTTATTTCCTCTATTTAAAAATAACTTTCAAAGTCTTGATACAAGTTTCAAAAGACTAGTCAGATGTGCAAAATCTCACACGGGGTTACAGCTGCAGTATCGACAATAGACAGATATCATGTGTCCTGTCAGTCCGTACCACGTACATTACACATATGTATTACACATTTTACTGGTATTACACAAATATGATACCAGTAACATATAAATTCTGCAAATGTCTTGAGCCACCCCTCATTTATTTTGAGTTTGCTCAGAAAATGTGAAATTGGTGCAGTACTTTATTGAAATACAGTATATTGAGTAGAAAAAGGGTTTGCACAATTCCTCAGGTCTTGTTTGTCAGGTCCTTTTTTTCTCCTATTTCTTGAGAACATTGTTTATCTGCTCCAGAGAGTTTTCAAGGCCTCCAACGTTCTCTTATTTCCTCAATTTGTCCAGCTTTCTTAATTTTTTTAAGGACACACTACACAATATGGTGTCATATGCCAGCTTTCCAGCCAATAGCACTTTGGGATTAGCTTCTTAAAGCAAAAATACTATTTTATATCTCTCAGTGTGTGTGTGTGTGTGTATGTGTGAGTATGTGTTTCATAGATTTAACAGAAAAAAATAGGATCAAATTGTGTTTTTATGCTAGTAAAATTGGTTCTTTATGTGTTGACACAACACTGGTTAATCCCTTGTAAATGCTTCGTTTATATACCCTATATCTATTTCTCTATTGGCTTTAAGAATACGGCACAAATCCATTCAAGTCCAAACTAAATAGCTCTCAATTTTATTGTTTTTATTTCACATAAAAGCGCAGACACCTAGTATTTAGTATTTGGTCTGACGGAGATTTGGCAACGACGCGTTGTTATTTGTGAACTCTTGGCTGTTTAGAAAACCTGTTTTTAAATCTAAATGAGTCTTTGAGGGTTGACAGGTAAGCAGCAGGAAACTTCCGCAAAAACTGATCCACCAAATCCCGTGACTCATACCGACCGAGAAAACAAGTTTTATTTTTCTTTTGTTACACACTCCAAAAACATAAAGAAAATGAAACAAATGACTCAAACGGTCTGCTTTTGTCTTCCAGTACATCTGCGTAAAGTGCATTTAAATCCTTATAGTTAATCATATAAATCTATTAAAGAATAACTTCATTTAAATTAGCCAATTTAGCTAACAAACGGCTGCTGCAAACCTCAGTTAGCTACTTAAATACTTAAACCCGCTTCTCTTTATAGTTTATAACTCATTGTTATGCTTTATGTAAAAATTCGACATAACCCTTTGTTGAACTTACCGCAGTCCAAAGCCGTCTCTCTTCGGTGAGGGGACATAGCACGGCTCCTTCTGCTTAAAAAACACTCCAGCCGACACCTCGGACAGCACGGCCGAAAACAGCACAAGAACCGCGGCTTTGAGAGCCATCTCTGACACCGAGCAGTGCTTTAGTTACGGGACCAGGAGATACTCGGGTCTACAGTTTTAGTCCGCTGCATAAACACTCTGAGACTGAGTTGGGTGGATCGACCGGCGCCTACAGTAGTCACGTGACCCCCAACTACGAAAGCCCACGTGCTTTTCAAGGAAACCACAAGTCACGTTATGGCACTATCAGTGCGGCTAAGTGTTAATAATGTTGTAACGACAGTGAAAAACCGTCCTAATCTGCAAGAGAGGAATTGTTAAGCAATGTAACAAGTTAAGATGAAGGTAAATCTGAAAAGACTCGTTATGTGCTGCTGTGAACAGTTTATTAAGGTACAACTTGGTCCTGGTTGGTTGGAACCTCAGTTGCCATTTGAGTACAGTGAACTCGCTGTCATGTTCAAGAAACCAGAGATGATCAGAATGTTATAACATAGTTTATTATAAGATGGGTACACTTTGGTCATTACGTAGCAGACGAGGTCAGCAACTATAGGCGTTGCAACGATGCTCAGTTGGATTTAAGGAACCCAAAATGTGTGTCAAAATATAACCCCCACACCCTTACCAACACCGTCCTGAGCTCTTGATACGAGGCAGGATAAATCTGAATGTCCCAGGAGAAATCAAGGCTCATCAGACAAAAGTACATCTTTCATATGTTTTAAAATCCAGTTTTGGTGAGACCATGTGATTTGCACTCCTGTTCTTAGGCGACAGGAATCACATCTGGTGTGGTCTTCTTCTACTGCTGCAGCCCAGCTGCTTTAATTTTCCTTGTGTATTCAGAGATGCTCTTCTGCTTATCTTGATTGTATGATAATGAGTTACTGTTACCTTCCTATCTGTTTGAAGCAGTCTGGGGATCCTCCTCTGACCTCTGACACAAATAAGACTTTTTTTGCTGATAGAACTGCCGCTCCCTGGGTATTTTGTTCTTTGTTAATAGCATTCTTATTGTGCATGAAAATCCCAGTAGCTCAGCAGCTTTTGGAATAGGCCACCTGGGAAAAAACATTCCACGCTCAATCTCACTTAAATAACTTTTCTTCCTCTTTCTAGTGCTCAGTTTGTCTGCACGCCTGAGCTTTAGTCATACAGAGGTTTAAGGCTAAAAACACCCTATTTTTTGTCACATTTAGCCAATGCAAGAGGCTATTACTCACATGCACACCACACATCTTTAGACACAGAGGGACATTTTAACCTGGAGATAATTAACACAACACTTAAGTAAAACGCAGTCAAATTAAGAGATTTGGATCAGCGTGGTTTTCATCAGACAAGAATTGAAATAAAAAACTATAATCTGACAAGAAAGTGGAAATAGTAGAAAGTAGATTTGCCTCGGAAGTGAAGCAGAAGCATATTGCACAAATTTGAAAAAACTCAAAACTAGAGGCCATTTAAGTCTGTACCCAACAGCAGAACCGGATTGAATGTATAATTAATTACCCCGATTGTTAATCACGAGTGTCCCTTTAAGCCTTGTTATGACTATTTCTGTGAATTAGAGATATATAAATATGTAAATATATATAAAATAGAGTAGAACTGCTATGTTGAAACTGTAATGACAGGGAAAGATGATGACTGAGGATTTTCTACAAGATGCCAGCACAGCAAACCACACGACAAATAAAAAGCACTTGGCATGCCAAGTTGGCTAGACAGTGCTAAAGTCACGTGAGGGTATAGGATCATTTTTTTAAGTCCCAACGACTTGTTTTTTTTTGTTTGTTTTCTTTAAACAAACAAGCTTTCAGCTTATTGAATCTGTAGTGACTGACTACATACACAGATGACAGATGGCACCACCTTTATTGAAGGACAACACGATTGTCATATGAACAGAAAAAGAAAAAACAAACTTGTTTGTGCTGGAAACGAATACTTCAACTTACAGTTAACGTCTGGCGTGTGTGTTTTATGCTGACAAAGCATGTCGGCAGTCATGTGACAGAGTGAAACTGTTAAAAAAGTGCAGTGAGCACTCATTTTGGTCCAGAGATTAGGCAGTCTAAAGATACACAGAGTTAACAGTGTGCAGTTGTTATCAAAGAAAACATATCCATATTAACTGATCTTGAGCCAGTGATTTTCTGAACATCTAAATACAACATGTATGGCATTAATCTTGGTTTGCATAAAGCATGAAATAATAGTTTCTGCTGATGAAATGGACATTTGAAATCAACATTTGAGGTATGAAGTAAAAAAAGAAATAAACTGTATTAATTACTTGTAAAACAAGCAAAAAAAAAAAGGAGAATGAATTAAAATAATTCTAAGTTTGCTTACATTTTAATATAACCAATGAACTGAATAATAAAGAAGCTAAAGAGGCGATCAGTGGGGCAAGTGCCACATAATGAGGGCAAACGTGGGCCTGTGCTTGATCACATTCGTTTATACCACATTTGATTGACTATGTTTATCTGGTTTATTCGGTCAAGTCAAACACAGAACACCGACTCTAAAACATTTTATCTCTAGATTGAACGAGCGCTTGCTTCAACAGTTTGAGCGTGTGGTGAAACAGGAGAAGTCGGGGGAGTGAACCGTGGCATTTTGATTAGACCAATCTTCGTCGTTTGCAGTCACGCTCCATGTGCTCTTCGGACACCTTGGTGGGTGCACCCAGAGGAGACACTTGGTTCAGCATGGAGTCATCGGACGCCTGACCAAACAGGGCCATGAGCAGAGCGACACCAAAGCCTGTGGCACGCTCCCCCTGCAAGAGAGAAGAAAAAAAAAAATCTTAAAGACCGATAACACTCTCCTCCAGTTTCCATTCCATTGTTGGAAACCTGGTTCAACATAAAAGTTGCCACAATAAAGCCGTTTAAATCAATTTCTAAACACAAGACAACCACAAATATGGAGATTTATTAGAGAGAAAGCCTGCATGAGGCTTGTTCTGTAGAGCTGAATCACAAGACCATGACAGAGCATCAGGAAACCACCTTTGGGAAAGTTATAAAACTTTATTTTTATTTTTTTAAAAGGTAGACCAGTCACAGCCAGTAAAGTCAGCTGATCTTGTTGGTGAATTTCACAGTGATTGAGGAAGCATACACCAGAAAGCAGCTCCTCTAGTCCTCTGTGTAGCGAGGAAATCAGACAAGTGTATGCACATGCCTTATAGAAAGGACCTCCTACTCACCGTTTGACTCACAACATTTAATGTCAACTACTTTATTCCTGTTCTACACATTCCTTTCATGCACTTCAGAATACGCTCTAAACCTAAACATGACTGGAATGACTCAGCTGAACAGTTTGGTCAATCACGGTAAAGATTTAAAATCCGTGCTTATTCTCCTCGCAGCTTTACTCACACATTGCAGACTGTGTTTTATAAGCACAGTCAAAGGTTTTCTTAATGTTTAACTCAGAGATGAGCCTTTACAGTGGCGTTTGATGCCAACGTCCTCAAACATTCAGCTGACTCCCTTACTTCATACGAGTCTTTAGTCAATACTTATTTGAGTAAATATTTCAACGCCACACGACACTGGAGTTGCCAAATCTCGTCAAATGTACAATTTGATGGAGAAAAAAAAAAAAAGAATAGCTGGAAGTCTTTTGTTAAAACATGCGTTTTTATTCTCACACACAAATTTGTAAGTGTGATTAAAGCCAGTAGTCTGAACAACTTCAGTGATGCACTACAATACCCAATGTGACTCTGAAGCAAAAAAATGCTGCACTCCATTTGAAGCAGGAAGCTGGAAATTCTGAGTTGAAACTTCCTCCTCAGAAAGTCAGAAAAGCCCCACCAAACCTGACTTCACAATCTAATAAATGTAAACAATAAAGGGAAAACCCTGCACACTGTATTATCGCTGTTGTGGATTTGTAAATGGACTGGTTCTTATATAGCCCTTTTCTACTCTGAGCACTCAAAGTGCTTTACACAACTCGTTCATTCAACCAATCACAAGCACTTTTCTAAGTTTTTAATGCAAACTAACTAACATTCATACTCCGATGGAGAAAAACCTGGGGGTAGTATCTTGCCCAAGGATATTTGGCATGCAGACTAGAGCAGACTAGGATCGAACCACCAACCTTCTGGTTAGTAATGACCTGCTCTACCACCTGAGCTACAGCCACCCCAAGTTGCAAAGCAGCAAACAGTGCACTGCATTGTATTGCCGGTGATGTAGGAGCATGAATCCCTTACTAGGAAGCAAATCAAAATGCATTTTCCTTGCTTTATCAAGTACTACCACTCGAATGCTGTCAAACAACATGCTAATTTATTTTAGTTAGCAAAAATGTGTTCATGGGCTTGCTTTTTTAAAATCATATCCACACAGCGAAGCATCGGGTACTCACAGCATGAACAGGGGAGGCGATGTCAACATGGACCCAGACACCGGGCCAATCGAAGCCCAGGTGGGATGCAATAAAGAGGCCAGCACAGGAGCTCTGCGCGTTCTCCCGATCCTGTCAATGCAAAACACACACGTACCTCAGCAACCAAGCCTCAATAAATTATAACAGCCATTAAAAAGGAATTAAATTAGGATATTTTGGAAAGCTCTAATATGCATATTAGCAATATTAAAGTATTTTTATTCTGATAACAACTGTATGAGAGAGTGAAAAAGTAGTGTGCAACCTGGAAAACCTATTTGGTCACACTTCTTATTGAAGTGGTCGCACTTCTTTAGTGCACAAAATTCACAAAACCACACAGCTAACAAAATCTTCTGTTTTTCCCTTCTCTTTAGCATCCATCAACCGGGACACTCATCCAACCGTGTCAGGTAACTTTCTGGAGCCACATCTCCTAGATTTTGTCACTATTAAAAGGACTTTGGTAAGGAATGAGCCTAGACAAGATTTACACAACAGATTTTTGCAAAGTAATTTATACTGTGCAAAAATCCTGAGCCACCCCATCAAACCAAGAAAAAAAAAAAAAAGAGCTAAACTGAGACACAAACGCAATCTGTCTGATCTAGATTGTATCTTGTCATGCGTGTGGTTTTTGCCACTTACTGCCACAGAGTTCTTCATGTCAGCCACAGCAGAGGTGAACTCGCTGAAGTGCAGCTCGGGGCAGTAGACCAGAGGGTGAGCGAGATCTCCGCTGCTGCGGCCCGCGCGCACAACCGCGGCTTCCCACTGCTCACTGTTTGTCATCACAGCTGCGTGGTACTTTCCTGTGGAGATTCCCTGAGCAACAGAAAGAAAGACTTCAGCTATGAAGCAGTACCTGCCTTGCAATACAGAATCTGTTGATCTGTGCACCTGCGGTGGTTGATTTAGTGAGTCACCCACCTGTGCACCTGTCAGTGTAGCCATATCCAGAATAATATCAGCGGCCAGGTCTTTGCTGGCATACACTACTCCATCAGCCAGCACCAGCCTGCCCTCTGCATCGGTGTTGTTGATTTCCACTGACCTTTAAAGGCAGAATGAACATTTTATACCACTGCCCACATTCATTCATCTCGAGTTAGCTTGGAAAATGATATTGGACACAGTTTGTGTGCAGTCGCACCTTGACGGTAGAGAGACAGAGTACAAACCACATAGGTAATTTGATACCAAGTGTGTCTAATAAATCTTCAAGCAAATGATATATTATTACTTAAAAAAATAAATTAAAAAAAGTCTCACTTTCCAGAATAGAGAGTGTGGATATCATCAGGTCGTGTGGCCGTGGGTCCAACAGAGTTCTCTGCGAGACAAAAAACTGCATGAAGATTATCCTTAAAGCCCTGAAACAAACAGAAGACAGAGGCTGATTAAAAGACCTGTTTAAGCCTTGTAACTGCTGATGTCGCTGGCAGATTGTCATAGTCGCACACAGTTTGTTTGAAAAAATACCAGCAGTCAAAACAATCAAAAAGAGGTGTTTTGTGCAGCAGACCTTTTACGACTGGCTTCATTTAGTAACAGCCAGCAACGACTTGATAATCAGTCGCCGTGAGACTGAGGCCTAAATGACAGCAGTGAGAGCTGATCTGGGATCCTTCTGTCACCTCACCTGTTTAATGGTGGCCTTGAATGCTCCCAGAACGGCAGCAGCTCCACCACAGTCTCTTTTCATTCCTGGCATTGTGGTCTAGAAGAAGGAAAAACCACAACAACTTATTTACATGTAACGGATCTCTACTGCAGTGAGCAGGACAGCAACCCAGTTGTCTATAAATTTATTTACAGTAAGAAAAGCTTTTTAGCTGAACTAGTGAATGCAAAAGGTGCTACTTACTAAGAGATTACTGAAAATAGGCTTAGAGCTTAATCTAAAAGATCAGTGGGGAAGTTTCCAGAATCACTCAGACCACGAGACAGTGGATGAGCTTAGTGAAAGGTGTCAAACCTAAGGGTGTACAGGAGACAGTGAGAATTTGGAGGTGCAACATGGAGGACTAAATCAGCTATCCCAATAACAGTGTAAAAAAATACTTGAGTGAAACATGCAGGTCTAAATTTTCTAAATAGATCATTAGTTATCATCTCCACAGGAAACAGAAGCATACCTTTCCCTTAATGCTAAGTCCACCAGTGTCATACACAATTCCTTTGCCCACCCATGCAATGGTTTGGGTAGCCCCATCAGGAGTGTGACTCAGTACTGCTAACGCAGGGGGATGCTCTGCTGCCTTTCCAACACCATAAATACCTGAGAGGGTGGAGAAAGAAAACAGATGAATAACTGTGACAGTTACAGTTGCTG
Organism: Hemichromis elongatus; assembly: GCA_015108515.1. Taxonomy (NCBI): domain Eukaryota; kingdom Metazoa; phylum Chordata; class Actinopteri; order Cichliformes; family Cichlidae; genus Hemichromis; species Hemichromis elongatus. Next base: position 41,067 of record VUQR01015763.1, on the reverse strand, counting down.
CGGCTTTGACAAGCAATTGCTGGTTTTTGAAAATCTTCTAAAAAATTAAATCCAGTGATCAAGTGAAATTTTTGTCCCCTTTTAAACTTTTTATTTACCCATTTTTCCTTAGACAAGAGAACATAAAACAGAAAAGGGAGAAAAAACAAATTTACAGCTTAACAAACACATATAGAGGTAACAGGGGCATTTTCAGTGATCTAAAATGTTCAGACTTTTACAGAAATTAAGGCTTTGACTCATGTTTGACCTACAGGCACAGTTTTCTATAGGTGCCAATTTTAGCCGTTAAAGAATAAATCAATTTTTCCATTGAGTGTATTTTTCCTACTACAGCTTGCTACTGATTTGTCCTTGGAGGATCACATTTTAGCTAGCGCCTCGTTTTGGCCATTTTATACGCAGCACTAAAAACTTTAAAAAAAAAAGTATATATAGCCTTGCTTCAAAATATGCTACTACGCATCAGTCCCAAAAATCCATCACTCTGGTGTCTCTAAGGAAATCACAACCAAGTATTTCCTGTAAAATTATCTGAGAATGGCTGAAGTTTTGTGCATGTGAGGGTCTCTACAGAACTGTTGGGGTACACATGTATGTTTATATTTGAGGTTTAAAAAGAAATGTATTAGATTTTTTTTCTAGCTGAAGATTGTTGCATCTTTCTTATGGAATGGCTCTCTCACAGTTCAATGGTCAATTCACTTTTTCATTTTACAATCAATTAGTACCAATGTTTTTTTCCCTCACACTCCTATATAGTTTAGAGACAATGCTCCTAGTGGTATGTATGTAGCACTTCATTATCTTCTGGTGAAATTCCCTTTTGAATTTCTGCTGACTGTATCTGAACAGGTACCATCGGACTTAAAACACTTTCCCTCTATGAGTGTGCACACAGCTGTTCTTATGAATGAATTTTCTGTCTCTCCAGGTCTAAAGTTGGATGCTGTCCTTCTGTAATTCTCCCTGGGGGTCTCATTGCAGTCATATCTGATCTACCATATCCCCTATATCAACGTCATATCATTTTTTTCTACAATGGACTTTTTCTTCTTTGTGGTCTACACCTATTTAGAGGCAGAGGCTGCCCCATATTCAGTTCACCAAAATGGCGAATGTTGTGCTGGTGACTCAGAGGCAAATTCATAAGTTTCCATCCAGTCTTATACTGGGGAGAGCACTAGTAAATAGTATCTTTAATTTGGGTAATTTCATTCTCTGAAATTAGGCAGTGCTAATCCACATAATCTTTTTGAAGTGCAAAACTTTTTAAAAGAAATGGTAAACAGGAAAGTCAGCTGCACTGTTCACTATATTTATTTTCAGTTGAAAATGCCATATTTCTTAACGATATTCATTTAAATAAAGAAGTGGGACTATTGTAGACGGCTGCACCAAAAAGCTTATAAAGCAAAAAAAATAATATTGAGCAGAATTGATTTCCACTTATTATTACTAATAGGTCCCGTTTCTCATTTAACCCCTTAGGATAATTAACTGCCAACCCCTATTCTTTATTATTAATAGGTGAAGATAAAAATTAACTTAATTTGTGTGTAATTAAGAAAAATGGTATCTTTAATTGAAACCACACATAACGAACAGTGCAGCTGACTTTCTTGTTCACCATTTGTTTTCATCAGAGTTGCACCACTAGTTTCTAAAGCACACTAAACAAAAAAGTTTGACATAGCAATACTGCAGAGCTGTGACAATTCAAGCTAAAAATAAAGCATACAGACATGCGCAGAGACTGTACCTCCAAACCCTTTTTGTTTCAGTTCCTCTCCACGAATGATAACTGGAGTGATTCCAACTTCATTTCCCACAGCCCTGATTTCCTGAAACAGAAATGAAAGGCTGTGATTAAAAACTGCAACAGAAATATTCAAACGTATGAATGTATGTATGAATGGGCCGACAGACATGAGGACACAGAAGCTTAACGGGTAACGTTTTCATGGAAATGTGTTACAGGTTAACAAAGTTTATGCAAAACAGCAATTTTTGCTTACATCTAAGAAGTGATCTGTGTTCATCTCATTGCATGGAGTGTCCACAATGCGAGCGGTCAGTCGGACTCCATCAGCAGCGTTAGAAAGACACTGAACATGAGAAGAAAAACGAAAACCATTAAGTGAAAACAGACCACACACACAAAAAGGCAATAGTGTGCAGCACTGAAAATTAAAATCCAAAACTTTAAAGTACCTCAAGCTCTGCAGCCTCCAGAGGATTGGCGTCTTGCCCAACGATCACAAACTCCACGGTCACGTGCTTCTTCTCAGATCTGCGTGAGGATGCGGAGCGGCGAGAGAAGATGGGGAAGGCTCGGGCAATGGCACAGGAGGATGCAAACACATCTGAACGCTCACACACCATCTGGAGAGGAGAGACAGGTGTGAGTGTGTGTGTTAGCCACTTCATAAAGCAAACCCCCTCACCACTGGATGACCCAGATTTGAGTGCCATGGGACTCCCAGGGAGAATAACAGCAAGACAGCATATATGTACAAAGAACACATTTGTTCTGTAGCTTAAAGTAACCTCTGACTTGTACAGTATTTTATTCTATTTGTATAGTACTTATTCTATTGTATCTAGTATTCTATTTTGTATAGTATGTTATTCTGTTTATCTTATTCGATTATTTTTCTCTTAATTTTTTACTGCTCTTATACTTTCTGCCCTGTCCAAAAAATTCCCATTTGTAGGACTAATGAAGGTTTATCTTATTTTAGAAAAAACAGAAAACAATTCTGACTGAAAGTACTGACCACAATGCAGCGGTTATTCCCTCCAGGAAGGCAAGAACGGACCAGACGGGACACAAAGTGGGCAGAAGATGGGCTGTTGTGCCTGCTGACCCGTGAGGGGATGGCGGCCACTGTGGCATAGTTGAGGTACAGGGGGCAGCTGTCCGTGGGGTTTGGGTTTAAAGCACTCAGAGCTGTCTGCCAGATCTGAGAAAACACAAGAAAAAAATACATTTCTGACTCACCACAAAGTTGTTTAATTCATTTATTCTATGTAAACTAAGTACAAGCAGTCTGGGAAAAACACTGTAAACAATCTCTGATAATGAAATAATAATCCCCGATTAATATTAAATATGTTATTCCAGATGATTAAGACAGGAATCTACAAAGCTGTTTTGGAAAGACTATAACCCATCAGCAGTATGTACACAGAGTTTCCAGCAGATTAAAATCAGAGACAAGTGAGGCAATAGGTGATGGGAATGTGAAACACCAGGTCTGAAAAATTCCTAGTGTAACAATGTTTCAAGATGCTTTCACACTTATCACCTTACATACAGAAGGTACATAGACATGCTCAGAATAATCAGAACACTACACGCAGCAGGCCAATAGTTTCTTGGCTAATCATTGTACACAAACAGAAGCTCTGACTGGAAAACTGTCACACTCAATGAATCTGAAAGTATTAGTCTGTGTAGGTCTGCCCACCAAATCTGCCTGTGATCTAATCACTCACCAGGAGTACCTTGGACAAACTCCATCCACAGTATGTCGATTATGTTGAAGATAAATTTACACACACTACTACTGTACGGCATTAGTTATCTGGACACTGAAGACTGGGACTTTAACCTCGGCAGTGTTCCAGTTGTAAAATCCTGCACTATTAGGAGAACAGTGGATGACCTCAGTCTGGATTTAAGTACCGCTTTTCTAACTTAAAATCATCCAGGAGTTATGTGACAGCCAAACAACCCTGGCAGTAGGCAAAATACGATTTACTGATGTTATGTGATTTACTCCTACGCTAATACTAATCATAATTGTGATTATGATATTATTAATAATAAGAACACAGATAAGACCACAGGCTGTTAGCTCACTAACTAACCAGCCTACACTGACACCGTTATAGCTTTGCTCTTTGGACTCTTTTTCGCTAGCTGTGTCATGAAACACTTAGCTGTGCTAGCTTTTGCTAACTTTTGCTTAGCGTGGCGCTAACATTAGCCGGTACAAAGCTTTCGTTATCATTTATAAGATTACCTCTTTGCTAACAACCGGCTGGAGTTTTCCTTTGATCTGGCTCCAGCTGACCTGCTGCAGATTGGTGTGCTGTCCGATGACCAAGGCAGGACGACTCTGTGGCTCTGAGTCACCGGCAGAAACCTTAAACTCCAGCACCACATTCGCCATTTTGGTGACTGAAGGTGCTCAAGTGGACGGCGACGGACACCCCGGACCGGCGACGGCAGCCGGGAGAGGACAGGCTTTAATAACGTGCTGCGATTTTGATCTACCTCTAGGCACCAGATGGAACAGACTGAAAATACTAGCAGACTGTAGTGATTTGCACCAAAGTTAATGTAGAAAAAATAAAAACGAAAAACCCCAAACAAACTAGGTTTATTTGAACAATATAGTCAATTAAAATTAACATAATCCAGAAACAAACCCAGAAAAATATATAATACAGAAAATTATAGAAGCTCGTTTCCGTCACTTTTGTTTTTTGTTTTTTTTTGCCCTCCAGAAGTCAAAATTTCGAGTTACCTCACACATACAACTAATTCGTTTCAGCTTCATAATAGATACAGCTCAGGCTATATCGAACAACAAAAGTAAAATTTAATACAATAAAATATTAACAATCAAATCCACTGAAGAAACTAACTGAACTGAAAACCAAAATTAAAAAGAAGTTCTTTAAATCTAGTCTGATGTGCTCAAAGTTTCTGTGAGGAAAATGAATTGACCCAGCACAAAAATCTGTTTCCTTACACAGTGGGCACCATCTCTGAGGAAGAGCACAAGGCTGCTGACAAGAGACGAGCCCAGATGGGTACTTCAGTTTATCAAACTAATAAAAAAATAAATAAAATAAAAACAGCAAGACTCCTTCAGATGGTAATGATTCATTTATTCCGGCCTATTATGAATGGCAGCCACAACCAAACCACACTTTCAAGCTGTCACATCCTCAAATTTGAGTAACTTGTATGGAAGACACAGTTTGTTCACATGAAGTGTTGAAACAGAGCAGTTCCTGAAGTTATTCACAACATTGCACTACACTTTGTGTTTAGAAATGTCTAACAGATTTTTTCTCCCTATTTAATCCAAACATAACATTATAACCCTAAGAAGGATGCCCCACATTAAAATGTAAACTTTGATGTCAGAGTGCAAATAGTTTAAAGGCATTTTAAGATAACACAGCGGATATAACTAGGAAAAAAAATAACCTTTGGATAAGGGGCATCAGCTGAGCTGCAGGTCTGGCTTTTGACTTTGACTTAAAAAAAAAAGGCAAACACTTGATGCACAACACTATTTATAAAAAAGTTTGATCTTTAAAGAGAGAGGCAGTGAGGCTTGTTTGTAGCAGCAAAGATAAATTTATGTATCTAAATTTAATTTGTGGTCACTAATTTTCTTTATAGCAATAATAAAAGTTTGCCAATGTTTAACAGGAACTGTTAGCTCCTGTACATATGCTGTCACTTTGGGTTTCTTCTCCACTGACATCTTGTATAAAAAAAAACAAAACCAAATAAAACTCATCTAAACTTTTCATGCTTTACTGATTAAATCAAACACGAATTTTGAGAATAAAGCATGTCTTTAAAACATATAAAAAAACAAGCCGGGCATTTGTTAATTACAATTTTTCAAATGTGTGTGTTTGTGATAGATTATAATCATCTTTGGGTCTTTAAATGCTTATGAGAAAAAACAATTTAAAGATGTTGTGGACTCTTGGGACTCGAAATGAATTAAACAGTTAACCCGTCGCAGACATTATTTTTACTCTACATTTAAAGCCTTGTGAAATTCTTTAAATGTATTCAAAGTGTTCACAGCAACTAACATGCTGCTTATTTATTTGACATTTCTGTCTGGCTTAATGAACTGAAATACTTTACTCATAATTTATACGAGTATGTAACATCTAGTCTGAGCAGTGCTTGTTATTGCACTGGGATTACAGTACACACTGACCTGAGGTTAATCCTATAATTTGGGATTTTTAAGGTTACCTTCATTTTAAAAGCTCTATATACACTAAACTTGTTAAACTCTCATTTAAACTATAAACATGCTTATGGCTGGTAGGCTAACTGAAGTGTTAAATCATGATAATATTAGAATAATAGGTGGCTTTTTATCAGTGTAGTGTTCGCTACACCCTGTGTGGGATAAGAAAATAGTACTATTAATTGCATAAAAGGTTTACAGCACCTGTTAGATATATTAAAACATTTATATTTAGAAGCAGCATCTAAACTAAACCAAACACACACACACACACACACACACACACACACACACACACACACACACTGAGCATCCATGCACTCATATCAACTGAAGACACGTATGGAGTTTTGAGATTATGTTGCTTAAATAAAAGTAAATACTGACAGTGGATGAGGTTCAGGTGGGGAGGCTTGTGTTGTGTGCTTATTTTAAATGTTCCATTCATATCTAAAGGTTAGTACTTCATAAAATAACTACACTCTTAACAGAGAGAATAATGTGAAAGCTAATATTAGAGTAAGACTAGGTTTTATGCTACTGGCGAATGAGCATATGCTGTCATGATACTTCTATAGAAATGCCATGACATGAGTGAAAAAAAAAGCTATGCATGACCACAGGTGTTCATGGTGACTTTGGGTTACGCTGGGATGAAACTGCATTCTTGTCTAAAAATGGCTTACAGGCTAACTGACTGACTGACAGCATGAATTTGATGGTCCTGTGCTCAGGCATGGCACAGGTTTCCACTGGCCCCGCAGGAGCCAGCGATAGTGCAGGTCTTCAGGATGGGGCTGAAGTGGGAGGCTCCATTGGGGCCAGCCTCTCTGGGAGGGAAAGGCTTCATGGTGGAAAGGATGAGGGCCAGGCACTCTGCTACGTTTTTGTTCGGGGCACAGGCTAGAGCCGGCGTGTGGCCTGCAAAGGACAAAAAGACAAATCAGTAACTCACACAGGTTGAACACACCTGCTTTGGTATTCTTATTACAGAAATATAATCCCAATTTACCTTCCTCATCTACAGCCATGACTGCTGCTCCTCTGCTCAGTAACACCTGCACAACAGTCGCCAAGCCTTTCCTTGCTGCAATGTGAAGCGGCCTGCATGAGAAAAAAGGTCTGACTACAGTGGACTGATGACAGATTAAACTACAGTCAGATTTATGTTTTTCAGAACAGATATTTAGATCTGTCACAATTTCACTTTGGCTGCAGAACAAGCCCAAATCACTGGCCCTCCACCACTGTGCTGGACACCTGGTGTGAGATGCGTGTGTGTGTCTTTGGTTTTCCGAAAGTGATGCTGTGCATTATGGCCAAATATCTTCCCCTTAGTCTCGTCTGTCCCACAGACATCATTCCAGAAATCCGTTGGTTTGTTTAGAGAAAACAGACTCTCCTTGCAACTCTTCAAACTCTCCAAAAAAGTCATACTTGTTCAGTATTTTTTTAATTTTGTTGTCATGAACTTTAACATCCAACGTGCTAACTGAGGCCTGTGTAGTGTGAGATGTTGCTCTTAGGGTTTTAGCCATTTCTCTGAGCACTGAACCATCTTTCTTTGCGACATCTACTCCTGGGTAGATTGGTAGTGTTTTACATGTATTTAATTTGAATAATCTTTATCACTGCAGAATGATGAACTTCGGATTGTTTTGAAAATACCTTCTGATTGTTCCCAGACACACGAACAGCAAGAAGTGCTTCTCTAAAATCACTGCTGATGATTACCTCCATGGCATCGCGTTAACACACACCTGAACGCTCGAAACTGGCAAACTGCCAAAACCTTTACTTCTCTAGAGCTGCTCATGTTTACTGAGAATCAGTTAGTATTTGATTAGCAGCACTTGGAAGCAGTGCACATTGCTTTTCACACACAGGTTCTGCTTGGCTTAAGTTTTGTTAAAAAATGGTGCAGTGTAATAGGTCATGTCTTATGCTGTTCATCTGACATTATATATATATATATATATATATATATATACACACACTGATATTTATTTTAAGACCTGCTAAGGATAAGACTATTTTTATTTTGTCCCGTTTTCTAAGGGAGGGTGTATTTTCTTTTTACTATTATTATATGTTTGTGGGCTTCCAGTGTGGCCAGCCAATATTACTTGGACTGCAACAGAAAACAAAAACTTTCTGGTGCCAAAAATCTTCTTGTACAGATTCTGCATACAACTGTTTATGGAGATCGACTGGCTGCTACATTAAGACAACTCACATTTGGAGAGCGTTGTTTCTTGCATTTATGAGTGAGGAATCGGTGATCTCTCCCAGGATTAACAAGGCACACATCTCATGACCCTGCAGAATAAAGCATGTTGGACTAATGCTGTTAAAACCACCCGCTTCATTCAGGGAAATTCAAAACCAGTACTTAGTATTATGAGCCACTGCAGGTTTCATATAAGAAAAACTACTATTATAATTAGTTCATATTAAATCAGAATTATACTCCAGACAGGCTGACAACAAACAACTGTTAAGATACATTTTAAACTTGATTTTCATGCATTACATTTTTAATCACCTTATGTGGGATGTTAAAGTGTTCTTCTGCTACACTCATGCAACTATTTGTGTGACACTGCATGCATTTAGTGCACCCATTTGTTTGTGTGTATGGGACCTTGCTGCAGGCTAAGTGAAGGGCTGTGTTGTTATTGAAATCCACCAGGGCCAGGTCTGGGGTCGCCTTGTTCAGCAAGAACTCTGAAATACAGGAAGTAAACATCAACAAACCCAGACTACTACAGCTCAAGGCGTTGGTTGGTGTTTTCACATAACAGTGCAACAGTGAAACAAACTGGTTCACTAAAAGAAGCCACCAGTGAGAGACGTGAGAAAACAAGTTACAGTGAGAAGCTCTCCAGCTCTAAATGGTCCAGATAGTTTTTAAAGGTTTCCAGGTGCAGAAAGGAACAAAAACATTTCAAATGACTTCCTTATTTAACACATACCAACAGCTCTGGTCTGTCCACAGGCAGCAGCAACCATCAAAGCAGAGCATCCACAGTGGTCCACAGCATTAACCTGTGCTCCCTGGGCCAGAACCAGCTGGAGCCCAGCAACGTTTCCTGAATATGCAGCAGCATGCAGCGGGGTCCTGAACTCAAGCAAGGTAAACAACAAAATACTAGATGAGCAGACATATTCACAGCCCACGAAGGAGAAAACACTGTCCAGTTTTTAGAAAAATAAAAATCCATCAAAACCGAATCATACAAAACAACTTGTAGCTCTAGTCGTAGTATCAGTATCTCTTCAGCAACCTCTCACACTTGTAAATGAGCAGCAATCATAACAAAAATTTGAGTGGTGTACTGACTGCTGGGAAATGTAGTGTAAAATCTGAAACTATTACATTAGCTTTACTGACACCTACTGGCTGTGTTGTATGAAATGGGTTTGGACATGAAAGTCACCTACCTTCCTTTGGCGTCACTAACGCTGACAATTTGAGGGCCAACAGTCTTCACTAGAACGTCTGCTGCAGCTTCATGCCCGTTCACTCTGCGGAAATAGACGTATTTAAAATTTGATGAATTACACTAAATTTATTTAACTTCTAAAAAACATGTGTGTGCACACAATAACTCACAGAGCACAATGCAGTGGGGTGAAGAGACTTCCTTCCTGGATGCTAAAAAGTTTGTTTTCAAGTAAAATGCATAAACATCCTTCATGACCTGAGAAAGGTTGGAAACAAACAGACAAATAATTGATGTTGACATTTTTATTTAAATAATAAAAAGCAGCATCTCTTCATACACAAAAAATAATGTATGAAAGGGCAGGTCTGTTGTGTTAAAACTGCTTAATTAATACCTGTTCATTTGACATAAAGTGCTGCTCTGATGTCTCACCGTGATAAGCAGCCCAGTGAGTGGGTGTGTAGCCTTTGTAGTCCAGCATGGAGTCCAAAGGATCAGCTTTCTTTGCAACCTTTAGCAAAGAGCAGAGCAGCTCCGTGTGACCGCAGGACGCTGCGAAGTGCAGCGGGGTCCTCCCCCGAGAGTCTCGACACAGAGCAGAAGCTCCATGTTCCAGCAGAGCGGACACACACTCCTCACTGCCCAGCATGACCTGCAGGATAAGCACACAAGATATCATGTGACAGGAGGCATGAGGGTGGCGGTAAAGGTCTGATCTTCTATTTGCAAAAATTGTCCAGTGCCATGAAATAAAAAGTGACGTGCGACATGCACACACTCACAGCTCGGTGTAAAGCAGTAAAGCCTTGTTTGTCTGCAGCATCGGGCTTTGCATTTTTCTCCAGCAGTATGTGGACGCAGTCAGTGTGGCAACCAAGAGCTGCCAGCATGAGAGCCGTCCTGTAAAAGAAGCAGAATTCAGTTGTAGGCATGATTCTGTCACTTCCACTATCAGCTGATTTAAACTTATGTGGTGAATCTTTGTAGAGTCTACAAGGCTGTTTTATATGCAGTGCTAGTCACGATAGAAACAAACACAATGCTGGGACTATTTTCTCCTCACGGGTTTTCACTCTTTGTGGTGATCCGTTTTTTTGTTTTATTTTAACCAAAGCTAATCATATTTGACCCTCGAGTTTTTGACTTTTTTTTTTTTTTTTTTACACATTCCC